>CANTUT010000673.1:0-20000 GCA_947687605.1 Reutealis trisperma
TATCCCTAAATCCACAAAAATCCTATATCTTAAATCAAACTCTTAAACCCTAAACCCTTAAATGGTAATCAAAAATCCTGAACACCCATCATTGTGTATAAATGATAGTTACTTTGGACATTGCTATATATAAATTATTTTATTTTACCTTTCCAATAATTGTAAAATGTACTATATAGTGATATTCAATTCTTATAACAATGAGTCATCCATCTATACAATTTCTACACATTTATTGGGGGTGGTAATGTTATTTATACTCAAATCGGCGCATGTTATGTAAATGGATATTTGCAAATGGTTTCTCTTGATGAAGAGTTAAATATGGCAGTGTTACTGTATAAAATAAAGACTGCATTGCAACTGAATTGCAATGCAAAAATTACTAAAAACATGTATAGGGTTCCAATATCTACTTATGCGTGCAAGCTTGATAATTTTCTACTATGGATATTTGGGGCAATGTTGATGTAGCGAAGATGATAGAAATTGCTAGACAATTTTTGTACTTGCAAGTGCTTGAGTTGTTCATTGAATATAATGAGGGTGAATCTAATGTACAAGTATGAAATGAAACAAATCTTTTAGTTAGCCTAATTTTGGAATCAGTGGGTTAAGTCATTATATAGATAATGGTAGTGGAGCGCATGAGGAAAATTTAGTTATAGGAGATGTAGATGAGGTAGATGCAAAAGATGAAGAGGATGAATATATTGATATGAATGAAACTATTGTCCAGGATGAAGATGTCTGTATTGATTGGAATGAATATATATAGGAAGATGATGAAGATTATGAAGAAGATGAACATATATCGGAGGATGATGATGAAACTAGTAATGATCTAGAAAGTGGCGATGATGAGGAAAAAGAAGTTAAATATTTTGATGAAATAATGAAGATGACTATGATCACTGGATGACATTGCATGATCGAGTTGAGAATAGTTTGCAAAGAACATTGCTTAGTTATGGGACAATTATTATAGAATATTCTAATTCAAGTGTTGTTTCATCCGCGGTGAATCAGCAAGGAGAAGAGAGTTGTAGTGTTTTATGGGATCCTTCTAAAGAATTCTGTAAGGGCATGGTATTTGAATCTAAGGATACTGTTAAAGCAGTAGCGAAAATATATTTCATAAGGGTGCTACGTCAATTTCGCAATTCAGACACTAAAAAGAATACAATTGTATTAATTTGGCAGTAGCCGAAATAATTGTCAATGGAGATTGCGTGCTACTTCAAAAAAGATGATTTTTTTTGGGAGATCACTAGATATAATAGCCCTCACATGTGCAGTGATCCTGTACAAACTCAAGATCACAAAAATTATGATGCATCTTTAATATCAGCATACATTCAAAGTATGTTGGAACAACAACCTGGTATAAAGGTAGGGGCATTAATGGCAAATTTGCAAGAGCGCTTCAGTGTCCAAGCAAGTTATAAGAAAGTGTGGCAAGGTAAGCAGAAAGCAATCGCCAATATTTATGGTGACTGAGATGAGTCATACCAAAAATTGGGTATGTTCATGCATGCAGCATACACCATTAATAGGGGTTCAGTATGTGATATTCAATGCACTGATCATTTTGTGAATAATTGACTTGTTTCAGGCATTCAACAATTTAAAAGAATGTTCTGGGCATATAAACCATGCATTGAAGGCTTCAAATTTTGTAAGCCTGTTTTATTTGTTGATGGAGCTTTCTTATATGGTAAATGTAAAGGCATGTTGCTAACTGCTGAAGCTGTGGATAGTAATAATGCAATTTTGCCAATTGCTTTAGCCTTACTCGAAAAGGAAAGTAAGGATGATTGGGAATACTTCATGACCAATGTGAAGTTATATGTCTGTCTTAAAAGGAATGATGTTTATGTCATTTCAGATAGACACATCAGAATAAAACATATAATGAGTCATTATCTATGGCGTGATAATGCATATAGGTATTGCATACGACATATTGCAAGCAACTATAATACAACATTCAAGATTCCTCCTATGAAGAAACTTGTTGAAGAAACTGGTAACGAATTCTAATCTGCAGCAATTCTATGATAATTTATCCTATTTGTTATGTGAGAGATTAATGAAGTACTAATTACTTACATTTAACATAGGGCGGGAGGATCAAATACAAAAATTCAGGAGGAATATGAAGAAAATAAATGCATGGCATGCAAAGACGTATGCTTGGCTGGAAAAGATTCCAAAAAAAAATAATGGGCACGTGCTCATGATGGTGGACATTGACAAGATGTCATAACTACTAATTATGCCAAATCATTGAATTCATCCTTTAAGGAAATCAGATCCTTGCCCGTTACGACTATGATGCATAATATTTTCTTTAAATTAGTTGATAAATTCTAGGAACAGAGGTCACATATTACTACACAACTTGGAAAAAATTATCGGTTCACACATTTTTGCATTGACACACTAAAACATCATACTGTTAAGGCGAATGGCCATCAAGTTAAAGTGTTTGATAAAGATAAAGGTGTGTTCTTGATAAAGACAGCTAGGAACAATGCACTTAGAAAGGGTGGCCACACTTAAGTAGTCAATATACTAGATCGTACATGCACGTGTGGAAAGTTTCAATAAAGCAAGATACCGTATTCACATGCCATTGCAATATGTATTATAGTCAATTGGGATTACATGGATTATAATGCACCACACTATGCTCTAGAAATCACTGCAATGTTGGTCAACTACATTCATACCTCTAGGTCATGAAGAGTATTGGCTTGAGTACAAGGAGTTACCTATGGTGCCAAATCCAAAATGGAAGAGGAAGAAGGGCTGACCTAGATCAAAACAAAAGGGAAATGAGATGGATTTCAAAAATTTTGAAGATCCAAAAGGCATTTTATTTTGTAGAAAATGTGGTCAAATTGGTCATAACTGTCACACTTATAGTTGATATTAAAATTTCATATTCTGCATCTATTATAATAGTTGTGATGTATTGTAGTCAATTTTCTTATCATGTAGGTTATTTTTTTTACATACAGGTATTATGTCAAGGTTTTATACTCCACGTGATATATTTAGGAGAACAAGATGTCATTAGGCATTAGACTATGAATTTTTATATCCCATTGATCCAACTAAACATGATAGTACTGAGGTTTACAATACAATGATGAATGAATGGGCGTTTCAATTAAGACAATCACAAGTTCTCTGTGAAGAAGCACATGAACTTAAATTGCCTTTTCCTCATCCGATTGCTGTTAACATGACTCAAACTAATATGTTAAAACTCCATAATGCACTATATTACATCATGGAAGAGAATAATTGAATAAAAGTTCGATTAAATAGGGAATATTTTAGTCAGTGTGAAAAGGAAGTTGTTGAAAATGGAGATGAACAAGAAGTTGTGATGTTTAGAAGGCTAAAACATTCATGTGATTGTGTATCTGATATTGAATTATTAGATGATAATGATATATAATAATAAAGATTATAATCACAAGATATTTTAATTTAGATTTATTTAAAGATAATAGTCTCAGTACATAAAATGATTTTTACTCTTCATCAGACATTTCATAATATGATAAATACATAAGGTTCGTTATAACATTACTAACTTCTGTAGAAGTTAGACTTCTTCCAATGGCAATTCCTTAATCTTTGGTAAGTTTCAACATGTAATATCTTAATCATCGAATAAACATTCGATTATTCTCTTCCCTTATACGATTAACAACAGCTTCATAGTCTGCCATATTTCTTCGTCTGAGCTCCATTAAATGTTGCATAACAACGGGGGCTTCTAGTGAACGTAATTATGTAACTAAAATTTCCCCTTCCTAGACCCTGAAATGCCATTCGCAACACAGACCTGCATAATACTCCTTTGGGTCAGAATATTTCTCATCCTGATATTCATCAGGAAAATGGGGCAAAACCTAATTTCTTGCTTTTCTATTATTCATAATTTGCACTAACCCTTCGTTATCTAATTGGCTTTCAACTGATGGACTGATACAATGCATTTATATAGGTACTAAAATGGAATCTCTAGGTCAATACATGTGAGTTGTGAAAAAATTTTAGCCAATGTCTTGTCAATTCATATTTTTTTTCCTCTATAAAGTCACATCTCATAAAGTAATCGAATCATAACTAATAATTCGAGTGATTGTACTCACATATCATTACTTATTCAATCTAATTGGTTCTCAACTGATAGATTGATACAATGCATTTACTGACATTTTAGTATAGAATCTCTAGATGAAAACATGTGAATTTATAATACATTTAGAGCAATGTGCTGTCAATTCATCTTTTTTGCTGTATAAGAAGTCACATCTCATACAACAAATAAATTGTATCTAATAATACTATTGAATATACTGACATATCATTACTTGTGTTATCTATTCTATATTTAAAATTGTCATATATTTAATGAGTTGTGTTATCTTCTTTTTCCGTCAAGTCAAATCCAATAGTCACATCATTACAGTTGTAACGTTACATTTAATAAAAATTAAAATTTTACAACCCAAACACCATACATATGAATCATGTATTTTCATTATTTATTTAATTATAGATGTCTTCGGGTCAACACCCATGAGAGTACATAGGCCCTAACCCATATGATACATCACTTTTACACTTACAATGTCAGTATAAATCTGAAGTAATATGGTTTAACCAGGTACAATATAGATTATTTTGTAAAAATATTTCATATGAATTTTTATTATTACCATAAACAAAATTACATTATATTGAATCAAGTACTTGACTGTCGACGAAATAGCAGAACAATGCATGGCATAGGCATTAATCCTCACATATTGGACATAGTCAGGCAGACAGGATTACGTGGATTAGTGGCATTAGAATTTTTCAAGTTAGATCACCATCTTATCATGGCCTTAGTGGAGAGATGGTGATCAGAGACACATACATTTCATCTACCAGATGGAGAGTGCACTATCACATTATAGGATGTTGCTATCCAAACTGGCCTTCCTATAAATGGTTTATCACTCATTGGTCATACATCGTATGATAAGGCAGACATATGTGAGAGGTTCTTAGGGCTTAGACTTGATCATGCAGCTCTTTGGGGATCACAGTTAAGAATTAAATGGTTGAATGACAATTTTGATTTGCTACCTGATGATGTTGATGATGCCATAGTATGTTGTCATGTACGTGCTTTCCTTTTACGTCTCATTTCAGGCACATTATTTTGTGATAAAAGTACTGGTAGAGTATCACTGATTTATTTGCCATTTCTCGAGGATATCAGGACAATAAGGCAATATAATTGGGGAGGAGCATGCTTTGCATTCTTGTATAGAGAGCTATATAGTGCCTCTTGTAATTCTTCTGCTGCACAGATTAAAGGTGCACTATTTCTCGTATAGTTGTGGGCATGGGGTAGATTGCCATTCTTTGCACCATCAGTAATATTTCCTCAAATAGATGATGCTCCACTTGGTTGAAGGTATGTGATTACTATTACTGACTATAAATTATTTAATAAAAGGTTCATAACATTTAATAACCTTGAATATACAGATGGGTAACACAATGAAACTTTTCAGAAGCACCCTCCCATCAATTAAATGGAATTTGATACAGGCTCGATGTATCACGTGGCGATGAGGTTAGTTGCATTTTTTAAAATGTTTACTAATAATGTGTTGACTTCTTTTATGAATATTCTAATGATCAAATCTTTATTTTTCTATAGTTTATTTGGGAGCCATACACATAGGACATACTTAGGGCACTTCCACCTGCGTGTTTATATGGACATGACATTTGGATATCTGTCGTGCCTCTTATATGCACTCATATAGTTGAGTGGCACCAACCAGATAGAGTTCTTCGACAATTTGACTTACAATAGCCAATACCAGAAGTACCACTCTAAACTGAGGTATTGCATTTTGTGGTCTTGAAAAATAGCCTTCATATCAATTGGCTTGAGCGACACTCGAGGTTTGTTCAATTGTGGAACAACAGAGCTCATTATGTTATGAAAGGGCAGACATCAATTAGGCTACTCCATTACCATTCAAAGTATCTTGAATAGTATCGGAGGGTAACATGAAGATGGATTTCACATGAGGGTGCTGTAGTAGGAGCATCAGTTAGTATTGCAATGTCTCAATTAATGAAATAATAACTAACATAAATATTTATTATTAATACTTACTTATCTTATGTAGACCGATGTGCACAAGCATATTAGGATGACTAACAGTATTCAAGCAGCCCACCAGCTTGCTAGAGGATCCTAAGGGGTCTTGCGTGAGGACAGAATCATGTCTACTATGCCACCCCCTTAGTCGGCACCTCCTCTTCGAAGATTTTCATAAGAACTTAGGGTTAAACCGGCCTCAGATGCTCATGCAGCACCTAGACGTTGACAATGACATAGGGCAGATCTAATCCCATCTCATGCTCCAAGTGCTCCTCTGCCACCTCCTATATATTTTCATCATTCCCGTGATCAAAATGCAGCTTCCACATCTGATCCTAATCCTTCTTTCACTGAAGGTCCATTTGCAGCTATGTCATCTCGTGCAAATGCATTTGCCTATCCTTTAGAATACATGCACAATCCTTCACCATCGACCTTTTCAAGTTTTTCATCATTCAGGTCTTTTACACCATGGATTGGACCTTCCATGCCGTCAATGCCACCTATGCAGCCTCTCGATTCCCATTATCCTCAAACATCATCTAGAGCAATGTTACCATCTTTTTACCACTCCACATTTCAAGACTTTAGCTTTTTATCGAGTACTCATTTTCCAGGATCTAGTTCCATGCCACTTCCATTTAGTGGCATTGATGTTCTAGATAGTATTTACCATCAAACACTTGATCCTGCTAAAGTGAGTGGCGTTACTGCTGCAGTTAATGCTCAAAATTTTAGTGGTGATGGCGATGATGATGATGATGATGATGATGGTGATGGTGATGGTGATGATAACGAAGGTCAACCGGTGCAAACACAACATTCTGCTTTCATACAAATGGATACTGTCCAGAGAAATAATCGACGACAAATGGACCTTCATTCAAATGTTCGAAAAAATAGGAATTGTAGCACCTGAATTTTTCCATTTTAATTAATATATGTAATTAATAATTTCTACTAATTGTAATATAGACATAGCTACAATTCAACATTTTTGAATTGCAAATAATTAAAATAATTAAAACACCATAATATTAAAATTACATAATAATTAAAAATATTAAATTATTGAATATAATACTATTTAACTTAATTATCACATGCGTCTTAAAATGTATTTATTGATTTAAATATGTATATATAATTAACAATATTTATTAATAATTATAACATTATCATGTTATTTTAAAATATAATTTTTAATTTTTAATTCTCGGTAATTTTTATTTTCGTTTATTTTCTATTTTTTAATAAATAAAAAATTCATTCAATACATTATTAATATAACATATATTACTTATGTTATTTATTATAGACTTTTTATCAATTATATTACAAATGTAAATCTACATATTATTATATATAATAATCTATCTTCAAATTGTTAATTATTTATCTTTACATTGTTAAAAAAAAAAAAAATTATCCTGTCTGCTGAATCATCCAGCGGATAGGACCAGTATGATGGACCATCCAGCGGACTAGTTCAATACGCTGGACCATCCAATGGACCGTGCCTGCCTTCCCCATCCCCCACTTTTTTCCACCTAAATTTGAAATAAATTTTCAAATAAACCTAATTTTGGAAATACTTTCAAAAACACCTAAATTGTTTTTTTTTTTTTTTTTTTTTTCTCTAAAACTACCTAATTTTGTAAATTGCCCTTAGAATTAGACATTGAAATTGTTAAGGTAAACGGATACAGATCCTTTCAAGGCACAATATTTTGCCTTTGATACGTTGTTGACTGGTGTTCACCTGTCTTACCATCATTTCAGGCTTTATATCAGCAAAATATGCAGATTTCATTAAATAACCTTCAGCACTTGATGGTTATTGTTGACAAGATCTGGATGACTACATTACTGAAATAGCATCATTTCTTCAGGGATTGGGATTGGATTTAGATAATCTAAAGACTCTAATGGTCAGATGCAATGAGAGTCAAATTGAAATTACTGAATCTGAGGTGGGTAACTGATGAGTTCTCTAAACATTTATCTTTTTCTCCTTCTATATATCTCTATTTTGAAAAGAATTAAGTGTTTTCTACTTCCTGCAGTTTATCAAATCACTGAAAATGGAGATGGATGATCTAGGAAGAAGAGTAAGTAACCTCAAAATTACATGCTTGGAACCTCCTATTGTACCACCAGAGTGGTAGATACCTTTCTTTCAAATTCTAATGGATTGTTAAGCAGCAATTCAAGGAGGGTTCAATTCTTGCAGTCAAGACCTCAGTTTTGTATTAATTATAATTTCAATGTTCAATGTATTACTTTTTCCTCAATCAGAAAAAATATAAAAAAGCTTCAGTTATAACCTAATAAAAACTTTTCAAAATTATGAATGGTTTCTTAAAAGGAAATATAGCAAGTGTTATTTTAAGGAATTAAGAAAAGGATATAGTTCAGATTTTCATTCTAGCTTTGATAGTTCATATGCTAAAGAACTGAACTTGCAGCCTTTCCCTACATACACAAAAAAATAAAATAAAATAAAATAAAATGTAGCTGATAAAGAAGAATAATAGTGCACTGCATAGCATAGATTTCATCAGAGTAAATGTAAGTCTTATGATCAGTCAAGCAAACCAGAGAAATAAAATAAAATAAAATAAAAAGGTAAGTGTTTCAAACCCTGTATGTCTGAAGCAGTGGAGGTCTCTTGGCCATGGCTGAAACAGTCTTAGCAATCAATATACATGGGAAAGCTATTGTTGATAGATTTAGTCGAGAGTTGCATGTTGGTTCTGCTTTCGTCGATATGTAATGGATTTGGCGCAGTAGGTGTTTGATAGATTGCTTTGAGATGTACAGTTTTCTGTAAATTTGTGAAAGCAATCATCTACAACTTTTATAACTAATAGTAATAGGTGAATTTAATGAGAAATTCATTACCTTTGGATGAATTATATGCTTGTGATTGGAAACTCAGATTTCGCAAGAATTTAATTCAAATAAATTTAATTTTATCAATTTTTGTATTTAGAATGAAATAATTTATAGAATTTAATTATTTTACTGTAAAAAATAATTTCAAAATAATAAAAATCATATCATTCTGCAAAAATTTAATTTCATTATTATCAAATTACACAAATAAACATCATAGAATTTCAATATTTTTTAGCTATTGTTAAATTAATATAAGTAATTAAGATATAAAACAACTTGAATTTATTATTTATGTATGTGATATTTGAAAAAATTCTTACACAAATTAAATTTAATTCTATTTACAGAATAGAATAGAATCAAATTCTTGAATTGATGTACTTTTCAAGTACCTTGGTGTTTTTATTTTCAATCAAAATTTACTATTTTTAATTATGAAGATGATTTGATGTTCCCTAAAAGAAATTCTTGAATTTTCCCAAATGGAACTTATTGCAATTTTTTTAATCTTTTATGTATTTTAATGGTTGATTTACTGTTTATTTCTCAATATAGATAAAGTATTGATCGCATTGTTCTAGACATGGCTGTGGATTGATTTTTCGCGACTCAGCATAGGGAGCAATGGCGTGGGCATGTACAGAAGTAGCTAAAGCAAATACCATCCATTTTGTGTCAAAAACGGCCATTTCTTTTTAATTTTCACTTAACTGAGGTTGAATCATATCTGGTCTGATTAATCTTTTCATCTCTCTTTTAAAAGAATGAGAAGTAAGAAGTTTTGATTCAAATATTTTAAATCACAAATAATTATCAACAAATTTAGTGAGAGATATTAAAGTGAAAAGCTATCATGTTATATAATCTATTATATTTTTGCAGAGTGTTCTCCTTTTAGTATAAAAAAATAATAATTGTGGAATGATACTAGCTATTTAGAGTTTGAAAGAAGATCGATCTAAATTGAGATTGATTATTTTATTATTTTTTATTCTATTGCCTTTTATTTTATTTCTAGAAAATATAACTTAATTAGTAGCTTATAATTTAGCCAAGTATCTTATTCTCATTCTAGGGGAAAATTATTCGGGTGGAAGTGGCTCTCCTATTATTTGCAGCTTTGTACTTTTAGATATTCCTTATTGATTTTTTTTTTAATTGGATTTTTTTTATTTCCTAAATGAAAGTTTTAGTCGCACAGTACCGTACCATTGACTTCCTTATTTGCATATTATGTTTCTATTTTATTCCTTTTTTTCTTTTTTTTTTTTTTTTTTTTTTTTCTGTTTTGCCAGAATATCTGTGATTCATTAACCATGAAAATCAGAGTACAAAATCTGAGCCAACTGTTGTTGCTTGGCAACTATCCATGGAAGGGATAGAGAATAATTAAGGGAAAATTTCAAAAATAACCAAAAAAAGGCAAAAAATATCATTTTCACCATGCTTATGAAAAAATTTCAAAAATACATTTAAACTTCAAAAAATAACATTTTTACTAGGTTTTATGTTTGGTATATTTTTTGAATTTGTTCACCAAAAAAAAAAAACACTCAGAAAATGATAAAAAATAAAAATATATTAATTTATATTACATTAATGTATACCAACAACTTTATATACAAATTGCAAATTTGTAAAAGATAAAAAGATATAATAATAGTAAATGGTATATGTATACAAAAATTCGGTATACATTAGGTATATATTTGGTATCTACAACTATATATATATATATATATATATATATATATATATATTGCAAATTTGAAAAAAATTAAAAAGATAAAATCAGTAAATGGTATACGTATACCAAAATTTGGTATATATTAAGTATATGTTTAGTATTTACAACTACTTTAATACATACATATTGCAAATTTGACAAATTAAAAAGATAAACTAACAATAAATGGTATATGTATACCAAATTTTAGTATACTTTAAGAATATATTCAGTATCAGCAACTACTTTATATTTATATAGATTAGAAATATGAAAAATTAAAAAGATAAACAGTAAATGGTAAACGTATACCATAAATTGGTATACATTTAGTATATGTTTAATATCTGTAATTACTTTATATATATATATACACAAATTGAAAAATTGAAAAAAATACAAAGATAAACTAATAGTAAATAATATATGTATAATAAAATTTGGTATACTTTAATATATACATATTGCAAATTTAAAGAATTAAAAAGATAAACTAATAGAAAATGGTATATGTATAGCAAAATTTGGTATACTTTAAGTATATGCATCTACTTTAATGTATACATATTGCAAATTTGAAAAAATGAAAAAGATAAACTAATAGTACATGGTATACGTATACCAAAATTTGGTGTATGTTAAGTACATGTTCCGTATCTGCAACTACTTTATATATATACATGTCGCAAATTTGAAAAGAATAAATGATATACGTATACCAAAATCTGGTATATATTTGATATCTGCAACTATATATATTGCAAATTTGAAAAAAATAAAAAGGTAAACTAATAGTAAATGGTATACTTATACCAAAATTTGGTATATGTTTGGTATCTGCAAATATTTTATATATATATATATATATATATATATATATATATATATATATATATATATATATATATATATATATATATATATATATATATATATATATATATATATATATATATTGCAAATTTGAAGAGACTAAAAAGATAAACTAATAGTAAATGGTATACATGTACCAAAATTTGATATACTTTATGTATATATTTGGTATCTGCAACTACTTTGTATATATAAATTACAAATTTGAAAAAAAAAAAAGAAAAAAGATAAACTAATAATAAATGGTATACATATACCAAAATAAAGTCCAAGCTCAATCCACAAGCACAAATGGCATCTAATTTTAGGTCTCATAAGTTAGATTACAATCATCAAAAGAGAGTATTAAAATAATCAAGATAAGAATCATAATGGGTAATTTATCCCTCTTGTACTTTATAATCATTAGAACAAACTCACTCTTAATATATTTGTCATTACAAGTCGTGTTGATATGCAACATAATTGCTCCCTAATTTATTAATTAATATTTAAATATTTCAGTTATATGCATCACAATGATGGGGCTTTTCTTAATAAAATTATTTATCATTGATTATATTGAAAAGATAATTTAATGATTTAAAATTTTAAAAAGTAGTGTGAATTATTATTTTTACATCACTATAAGAAAATCACAGTTTACCAATAAAATTTGCAG
The DNA here is from genome assembly GCA_947687605.1 of Reutealis trisperma. NCBI lineage: Eukaryota > Viridiplantae > Streptophyta > Magnoliopsida > Malpighiales > Euphorbiaceae > Reutealis > Reutealis trisperma. The sequence goes on from CANTUT010000673.1 coordinate 12,361, forward strand.
ACAGAAATAATTTCGTTAATAAATTTATTAAATTACCGACAGAATACCAACGACACATGAAAATTTTCTTTTTTTTTTTTAATTACCAACAAACTACTGACGGTTTACTAACAAAAAATTACCGACTATCAAATTTCATCGCTAAATAAGGTGTAAAAAAATGGCACAAAAAATTAGCAACAATTTATCGACCAAAATTTTTCAATCGGTAAATTAGATAACAAAATATTTTTTAATTTACCAAAAAAAATTTTGAAATTACTGACTAAAATTTTGGTCAGTAAATTTGCCGACCAAAATTTTAGTCGGTAAATTAAAAGGCAAATTTTTTTTTAATTCAATTACAAAAGCTTTATAATTTACTGACAATATTATTCAGTCGGTAAATTAGAAAATAAAATATTTGTTAATTTACCAAAAATAATTTTGAAATTACCGACTAAAATTTTGGTCAATAAATTTACCGACCAAAATTTTAGTCAGTAAATTAAAAGATAAAATTTTCTTTACTTCAATTATAAAAGTTTTCTAATTTACCAACAATATTATTCCATCGGTAAATTTACCGACCAAATTTTTGGTTGGTAAATTTAAAAAATTTTGAAATTACCGACTAAAATTTTGATCGGTAAATTTACCGATCAAAAGTTTAATCAGTAAATTAAAAAGGCAAAATTTTCTTTACTTCAATTATAAAAAGTTTCTAATTTATTGACAATATTATTCCGTCGGTAAATTTACCAACCAAATTTTTGGTTGGTAAATTAAAAAATTTTGAAATTACCGACTAAAATTTTGGTCAATAAATTTACCAATCAAAAGTTTAGTCGGTAAATTAAAAGGCAAAATTTTCTTTACTTCAATTATAAAAACTTTATAATTTACTAACAATATTATTCCGTCAGTAAATTTACCGACCAAATTTTTGGTTGGTAAATTAAAAAATTTTGAAATTAATGACTAAAATTTTGGTCGGTAAATTAGTTTAGTCAGTAAATTAAAAGGCAAAATTTTCTTTAATTCAATTATAAAAGCTTTCTAATTTATCGATAATATTATTTTGTCGGTAAATTTACTGTCCAAATTTTTGGTTGATAAATTAAAAAATTCTGAAATTACCGACTAAAATTTTGGTAGGTAAATTTACCGACCAAAAGTTTAGTCGGTAAATTAAAAGGTAAATTTTTTTAATTCAATTATAAAAGATTTCTAATTTACTGACAATATCATTCCGTCGGTAAATTTACTAACTAATTTTTCAGTCGGTAAATTACATAACAAAATATTTTTTAATGTACCAAAAAAAATTTTAAAATTACCGACTAAAATTTTGGTTAGTAAATTTACCGACCAAAATTTTAGTCGGTAAATTAAAAGGCAAAATTTTCTTTAATTTAATTACAAAAGTTTTCTAATTTATCGACAATATTATTCAGTTGACAAATTAGAAAATAAAATATTTGTTAATTTACCAAATTTTTTTTTGAAATTACTAACTAAAATTTTGGTCAGTAAATTTACCGACGAAAATTTTAGTCAGTAAATTAAAAGAAAAAATTTTCTTTTATTCAATTATGAAAGTTTTCTAATTTACCGATAATATTATTCAGTTGGTAAATTAGAAAACAAAATATTTGTTAATTTACAGAAAAAATTTTTGAAATTACCGACTAAAATTTTTTAGTCAGTAATTTCAAAAGCAAAATTTTCTTTAATTCAATTACAAAAGCTTTCTAATTTACCGACAATATTTTCAATCGGTAAATTCAAAAATAAAATATTTTTTAATTTACCAATAAAAAATTTTAGTCGGTAAATTAAAAAGCAAAACTTTCTTTGATTTAATTAAAAACTTTCCTATTTACAGACAAAAATTTTTGTCACTAAATTTACCGACTAAAATTTTAGTCGGTAAATTTTAAAGAATTTTTTTTAATTTATCAACAAAATAATCTGTCGGTAAATAAAAATTTTGGAGGAAAATTTTCCTCCAAATTTTCATTTGATGTTTAAAAAAAATTACCGACAGAAATTTAGTTGGTAATCAGTCGGTAAATGAAAATTTTGGAGGGAAATTTTTCTTCAAAAATTTCATTTTATTTTTAAAAAATAAAAAATAAATTACTTACAAAAATTTAGTCAGTAATCTGTCGGTAAATGAAAATTTTGGAGGAAAATTTCCCTTCAAATTTTCATTTGAAAAATTTACTGACGGAAATTTAGTCAGTAATTAGTCAGTAAATGGCATAAAAAAAAGTATTAAAGGGCTCCTCCTCATCATTTTTTCCCACATTTCTTCTCTTTCCCTTTTCTTTTCTTTCTTTTTTCTTATCTTTCTCTCAATTTCTTCTCTCCATTTCTCACAAATAAAATTTCTTTTTTTTTTCTTTCTCTTTTAACTATTTCTTCATTTTCTTTTTCATCACTTAATATTTTCATACTCTTTAATACTTATATACTCTTTATTTCATATTCTATTTTTTTCTATTTTATTTCTTAAATTTCAAACCCTTCAATACAAAAAATCTAATAAATTTATTTCAATTTTTTATTTTTTAGTTTTTATAATTTATTATTTATATTTCTTAAATTGTTTATAGCATAAAAAAGTGTTAATGTGATTTTTTAAAAAATAATTATTTGCTATCTTAAATTTATTTTTTTATTAAATTTTTTATATAAATTTAGTAAAAAAAAAATAAATTTAATAAATTATTTATCTTACCTTTTTGTTTTTACTCTTATTATTTTCTCTCTTAATTTTAGCTTCATTTCATTCTTTTTATAGTTTTGAAATATAATTTTAATTTAGTTTTTTTAATTTAGTCATTTTTTATATTCTTTAAGCTTCCTAATTTATTTTATAACTTTTTATTACTTAATTTTCATGTTCACTCTAAAAATTTTAATTTTTTAAATTATTATTCTTATTTTTTGAAGAATATGTATTTTAAAAAAAAATAAAATTTTACCAACGGATTACTGACAAAATATTTTATTTTTTAAAAATTAATTTACAAAATTACCGACATATTACCAATAAAATATTTACTTTTGAAAAATATTTATTTAAACTTTACCGATGAATTACCAACTATTTTTTTATTTTAAAAAAAAAAAAATTTACCGACAGATTATCGACTAAAAATGTAGTCAGTAAATTGTCTCCCAAAAAAAAATTCCAACGATATAAAGTTATTTTACTGATAATATAAAAATAATTTATCGACCAAAATTTCGTCGGTAATTACCGACAGTTTTGTATTCAGTCGGTAAATTGTATTACCGACAAGTTAAATACCAATTAAATTTTTTTGGTCAGTAAATAGTCGCTATATATATTACCGACTAAAAAAACATAATTTACCGACAAAATTTTTAGTTGGTAAATTGTATTTTTTTTTTGTAGTGCATCATATAAGTTGAAAAAATAAACCTAGAATTCATTTAATGTAAAAATAAATTTTATTCAAATTTTCAATTTTAAATTAAATATTTATATAATTTTAGTAATTTATACTTAAAATTTATTAATTTAAGGCTTCGTTTGAGTTTAGGGATTCTTAAATTTATGAATTTAATAAAATTTATGGATTGTGAAATCTATAAATTTTAAAAATTACACTGTTTAGATTATAAAATTAATAGATTGTTAAAAACAATTTTAAAATAAAAAAAAATTATCACAATCTCTCATACATAAAAATGGTAGATTTTGAACTTTATAATCTAAGAAGTAAGAAATTAGAACTTTCAAAAATAAAGAATTTCGGAAAGTGAGAGATTTTTTAAAATCCATAAATTTTGACCATCTTTTAAATTACTAAACAGTAGATTTAATATAAATTCATAAATTTTATAGAATCTCTCATTTGAAATACCTCATACCAAACAAGGTCTAAATAATATATGCTTTTATTAAATTTAAAATTCATTAATATATTTTATTAATATAATTTTATAAAAGGATTGTTTAAAATTCTAAAAAAATACTTAATAAGATAAATAAAATTATTTATTATTTATTATATTGGAAAGATAATTTAATAATTTAAAATTTTAAAAAGTGGTGTGAATATTAGTCTTTTACATCAAATAAGTTGAAAAGAATCAAACCTATAATTCGTTTGATATAAAAACAAATATCCTTGAAATTTTCAATTGAAAATGAAATCATTATAAATATATAATTTTAGTAATTTATACTTGAAATTTATTAATTTGAATAATATATGATTTTATTAAATTTATTAATAAATTTTGTTAATATAATTTTATAAATAAATTGCTTAAAATTCCATAAAAAATTAATGATCTAGAAAAAAGATATTGTACCAATACTAATTTCATTAACTAACTAAATTCAGTTTATTAATATTACTAAATTATTAGTTGATTGGAAAATGCATTTTCAAATTAATAGATTTTTATAAAACAATGGTTAGTTAATAATAATAATAATAATAGTGGCCCACATGAAAATGCACATTGTTACTTCATGGGAATAGTACCTCACTCTTTTTACTCTTACCAATTGCTACCTTTATGGCTTTCTTTAACAAAAGAAAACTTTGAATAAAGAAAATGAAAAAAATAGAAACCGTGTAATTGAAATATAAAGATGCTAAAAATGTATAAAAAAAAAAAAAAAAGACTGACGATGTGGATGATAATTTTTTTCTAAAAAACCATGTATTCCATAATTTCCTCTTAATTTAATTCCTCAAATTAGATCTAACTAAAAGATTTGGTGAGTAAATTGAAGATTTAGAAGTTTGATCAGCAAAAATGGTTAGAGTTTGATGTGTATGTGTAATCAGCCAACTGGGGAAAAGTAAAAAAAAAAAAAAAATTCTTTAATTTTTAATTTAAATGCAAAACTAGTGAAACTATTTTATTACTAAGAATAATTAAAGATTTAATAATAAAAATATTGATTTATTCTTGGCCAAAAAAAAAAAAAGAATTTAATAAGTGAAATTAGTATGTGGTAGTATATTTAGGGTTAATTAATTAGAATTTGATTTTAAATTTTATTAATTAGTTAGATTAGTATTTGAACAAAATTATAATTTTGAATATCGTAAAGAAAATAGAGGAGTGGAAGAGATATTAAAAATTCTTAACTTATTTATTAAAGTAGAACTGCAATTAAGAAATAAAAGAAAATATTAACATTAATAAATAATTAAAGTATACTCTATCCATTTTAAAAAAAATGGTCATTAAGAAAAATCACAATTTTTAAGATAGTAATAACTTTATTATAAGTTATCAAAAAGACTCCTTATTAATTACAGTATAAATTAGGGAAACATCTCTCATATTTAAAGAATGGAAGGATAAATTAGTCATTTTACCATTTTTTTATTGGGTTGCTAAATAACCACTTATTTATAAATAAAACTAACTTTTTTCAGAATGGAGAGAGTAACTAATATTCTAAGTTGGTACTAATAAGAATTCGAATCGAGAATGAGAATTAATTATTAAAGTTAGTTATAAATAATTTTTGAGATTAGAATTGTTACGTGTTAATAAGTGACTTTTAAAGTAATTAAATTAGTAATATATACTCCCTTCATCCCAAAAAAGTTGTCCATTATTCTTTTTTAGGATGTCCCAAAATATTTGTCCATTCTAAAAATTGTTATACGTATTTGTTCATTTTATCCTTATTAATTGAAAAGTGTGTATTCTGAACATTAATAATAAAGATATCAATAAATGAGTATATGTAAGGATATAATTGAAAAAATATAATAAAATTTATGAGTTCGTAAATAATTAATAATGTTTTCTTAAATTATATGAGAAAAGAAAGTGGATAACTTTTTTGGGACGGAGGGAGTAGTAAATTAATTGTAGCTCCAAGAGGAGATACAAAGAGTTAAGGGTGACCAAGAAATATGGGATCACCAATTTTAACTATAGTAAAGAAGTATTAGAAATACTATTAAACTGAGGTGAGTGTTTTCTATACTGTTATGCATGTGGTATTACCTTCATTGCTCTTACTATTGTTAGTATGAAAATTGTATCATTTTATTCATAAATACATGACCCTGAATTATAATTGAACTTATTATTGAACTCGAACCTTGAATCCAATATAATACGTTTTTGTTGAAATTGTATATTGCCCCGAATTCCTAGTGAATCCTATTATTTAATTGATCATATGGTTTTCTCTACTTGATTCCTATGATATAAGAATTACTTATGTTATTTTTCTAAGGTATTGATTAATGAAATGAACCCTAAAAGTGTATCCCATCACACTGCATTTCAACTAAGAGGAGTTACTTGTTTTAATTGCATGGCTTGACCCGCCTTGCATTAAGGCATGGTCTTGCTCCGCAAGAAAAGCCCCTACCAGAAATTTGTTTATAATGAGTAAAAGGACAAATTCCACTCTCATTAAGCAAATCTTTGCTAGACCTTTTGATGTTGATTCCATTCCCATTGGAACTAATTCTTTGTTTGATACTTGGATAAGTGTATTTATATTGACTCTTTGATCACATTGTAAAATCCACTTGAACCAAACCCATATGCATGGTAGTATTAGTATTCACTCATTGAGTTTTACTCACTCCCCCTTCCCTTTTTTTTTTTTTTTTTTTTACAAGGAATTAAAAGTACTCAACGTAGCTCAAGTTTTACCCTTACTTGAAGCCAGTGTCTACATAAGAAAGAAAATTATATTAAATATTGTATAGAAGAATTAATATGTAAGTGATACTTGAAATTATTTCTAGATGCTTCATAGGAAACAAAGGACTTTATATTAATAATGATATGTAATGTACGAGCTATTGATGTATGAATTTAATGTATAAGGATGACATTTAATATAAATTAATGTGTAAGAAAAACATTGGGAGGATTTTGATATGATCCTAGGTGAGTACATCTTCAAGCCATAAAATCAAATATTCAAAATAAAGTGGTGACCTTCATTAAATTATGTGCAAATTGATGACAAGACTTGGAATTGGAAGAACAAGGCATGGAATCCAAGAATCAAGCAAAGGAAGCACAAAACTTGAAGAATGCTAAAAAATGAGTGTGTCAAGGTCGCAACAAGTGTCGCGGTTGAGACAAAATGCTGGGCAAGCTCTCTATTATGGTCACGACAAATACAAAGCTAATTGAGTATTCTTGTTTTTTGAAATTTGTATTCATATGCCTTTTGAATTTAATTGTTTTATTTTTGTTTTTGATATTTTTGGACCGTAAACTAACTATAATAAGTGGTCAAAATTAGATTTATTCTAATTACTTAACTTTAGGAGTTGATTTTTAATTAAGATTCTTATTTATTTGTAAAGATAAGATTTCCTAAATCTTATCAGATTTTAGGATTAGGGTTTGAGTTCTCTATATACATATGTTCTCAAATTAAACTTGTAACGGCAGTTTTTAAGTGAGAATTTTATTGATTAATAAAATGTGAGATTTTATTCTCTTTTATTATTTCATATCACGACTCACTTTCAAAGTTGACTTGTGCCACATTTTATCATTTGTGCAATGGTGGAGTGAACTATCCCCGCAGCAGTTACATTTTACTGGTGCCAACAATGCTTTGGAGCTAGTTGCTTCAGTATGTTGGTCGATATGGAAATCCAGAAATG
>CANTUT010000673.1:25000-35000 GCA_947687605.1 Reutealis trisperma
CAAATCAAAAGATTATATCTAAATCCTAAAAAAATAAATTTAGCTATTCATAATTAAAAGAGAAAAAACAATTAAATTAACAACAAAAATAATAAACATAATAATAATTTATAATTAAATTCAAGAATAGAGTTTAGAGAGAACTTGTTTTGGGATACAATCTTTGATGAACTCAAGCTTCCAAAAACTCCTCCTCTTGATCAAAATAAAAAATAAAACTAATCTACTCTAAGAAAACATATGAAAATCTCTCTACATATTTTTTTTTATGGATTTTCTTTGATGCTATTTCCCTTTGCCAAGCATGGTATTTATAGACATGTTTGGTGGAAGAATTCAAGTTCCATTAAAATTCTTACATCAAAAATTCAACATTGATGGTTAGGTTGGCCACCAACCATTGAATTCCTTCATCAATATTTAAAAATGGTTAGGTTGGCTACCAACCATTGAATTTTGGCCACCAACCATTGAATTTATTTCTCATGGATTGAAAACTTGAATCATTGCTTGCATCATTATTTTTATTGCATCATTTTGATATGCAAAAATAAAATAAAAATACTTAAAATATGTTATAATTTATTTATAAATTACAGAACTATTTATTTCTAAAAATAAGTAATAATATTATTGCATTCTTGAGAATTGAGCTAAAATTTAAGTTTAAATAATTAAAATAACTCTAAAAATATAGAGTTATCACACCCCCAAACTTAAGTTTTTGCTTGTCCTCAAGCAAAAGAAAATTCAAAACCTAAACTAGTCTACTTTCATAGGAAATTACGATTGCATTTAGCGTATGCAACAAGCCTTTAAACCCCTAGGTGTCCCATAGAGGACGAGTTATAGTCTCGTGATGGCTTCCAGTGGTGATACCCACAAACACCTTTAAAAATTTATTTCAAAGAAAAATAAAATATCACAAAAAAGAGACTTAATCCCCTCATGCTTATGTTGAATTTTTTTTTTTAAGGTCTTAAGAAATTAATATTTACAAACAACATATCAATAGTATTGCAAGTCAAGCTTCTATCTCAGGTTCAAAACAATCCTCATCTTAATCATGCCTTGAATAACTATGCATTAAATCAACTGCAAAGAAATTGTTGCACTTCAGATAGGCATATACACACTAATATCTTTAAATGCCTCTATCAAATGATATAAAATATATGTACAAATCTCATAAGCATATTAAAGCAAACAATCTCCACTAATGGAATTCACAAATCAAGAGAGATCAATAGGTCTTGACTAGGGTTGTAATGGGACTAACACAAGGTATTTTTGGCTAAACAAAGAATAGGCTAAATGAACAAAAGTAAAATAATTATGCCAAGTTTACAAAATCAATAGCTCAAATAAAGGAATTATATTAATGAAGGATCCTTTTCATCTTAAGCACTATTCTTTTTCAATATTTTCTTCTTTTAAGCCCACCTCTTCTTCTTCTTGTTCTTTTTTTTTTTTTTTTTCGCCAACAACATTATTCTAAAGACAAGCAAGAATTACTAACTTTTATTGGTTCAATTTTCTTGCTTTCCCCCAAACTTATTTTAAGCAGAAGGTGGTCTTTTATAATGAATAATACTCTCAGTTATTAGAAATCCTTATTTTCTTTTAAAACTTCAATAATTCCCTTTTCTTCATTAAAATGTAAACTTGACAAAATTATCTCACAAACAGGGTGAAAGATAACAATTAAGGTTAATTAACAAAGAAAAGAAAGCTAAAATTATCAAGGCACAAAGGGGTAAATTAGGAAAAAAATTAAAATAAGGGTAGATACAAGTAACAGGCTAAACAAACAATGCCTAAATCATATCTCTCTTTCAAAATAAATTCAAAATTTTGCCTCAAAAGTTTGCAAAAAACATGTTCTAAGATAGGTGAGGCAAATGAGGATAAAAATGTGTAGAAACCCTCTCTAAGTAAGCATACACAAATTCAATGCAGTCAATATAATGCAAAGCAAAGCAAAACATAATCTTAATAAAAGTTAATTTCTTACCCAAAATAGTTGCTCAACCTGAAATACTTTAATAAATTGTCCATAAATATCAATTATAATCAATCATTAGCCTTTCATCAAATTATTTAATATAAGCATATTTTATCAAAAAAAAATTTAATTTATTCATCAAAACACAAAAGAAATGATTGAAAATAAAAAACAAACTAAACCTCCCCCAAACTTGCAATGGACGTTGTCCTCAATGTCAAAGAAACAAACCAAAAGAAAGAAAATACTCCCTCTTGTAGAAAAGTGGATTTCAAATTATAAGCAGGATATGCATTTCACTTCCTTGCTTCTTGTAAAACATCTTGAAACAACACTAAAAGCAAGTATGAGAAATTAATTACACAAAAAGAAAATATCAATTTTTTTATTTTTGTTTATTTTGTTTATTTTTTAATTTTTTTTTTGGAAACTAAAGAAAAAGAAAGAAGAAAAAAAAATATAGATGCGTATCAAGAGCACAAAAAGTACTCTTTACTCAGCCATCTTGTATGAATAACTCTTGAGTTAGTTAGTTAGCTAGCTAGTTAGTTTTTTTTTTTTTTTTTGAAAAGGAAAATCACATAAATTTAAGATGCGTATCAAGAGTACAAAAGTAACTCTTTACTCAGCCATCTTACATTTAGTTATTCGAACCTAAAACTTCGCTTGATCAAGTGCAATAAAAAAAAAAACACACACAAAACAAAAAAAAATGCGATAAAAAAAAACTACAAAAGTTAGGGAAGTTATAATCGGAGATTCAGATATAGTCCTCGCTTTTTACTGCTACTAGCCTTGGGGTGCCAAACTACCTGCGCCATCAATGGATCAGGTTTGGATTTAAAGTTTTGCAGTTGATCAATCAATTGATCAATAGTTGAAGCAGAGACTAAAATGCGTCGACTCGCCGGTGTCATAAAACCTTATTCCACAGCATGATCAAGAAAAGATAACAAACCATTATAAAAACCATCAACATTAAGTAATCCCAATGGCTTCTAAAGAACAGTTAATTGTGTTCAAGATGCAATAGTGAAAATATCTTCAAATGTTTCTAAACCACCAGGTAATGCGATAAAAGCATCAGCATTGAGATTCATGTATGCCATTCGTTCGTACATGCTATTGACCTGTAACTCATTACCTATAGTTCCACCAATGATTTGTTTATTTCGAGCCAAAGCCTTTAGAACTACTCCTAAGACTTTTCTACCTCTAATATATGCAGAACTTGCGACACATCCCCTTAACCCTAAACTACCTCCCTTAAACACCAAATCAATTTTTCGTTCAGCTAAAATCCTACCAAGTTCATTAGCTGCTATCAAGTACTGTCTTTTCTTGTCAGAGTTTGGACTACAAAAGACACAAATAGTTTTAAATTTGCGTGTTGAGGATTCTGCCATTTTCTCTCACAAATCTCTCAAAAGGGTTGTGTGCATATTGACAATAATGAATGTACATATAAAGAAACTAGAAGAGTAAAAGAACAGTTCAATGGGATAAAATAATTGTTGACAGAAAAAGTATAAAAACAAAAATGATAATAAAAACAAAAATAATCAATGCTGTGTGTACAAATGTCAAAAGAAATATTTGAAAAACTAAAAAGAAACAAACATTGAAAGACTAAAAAGCTAACGAAAGTAGAAAAATCTGCAGCATGTGTACAAAAGTCAAAAAGAAAATATTGAAAAGCTAAAAGTAGACATTGAAAGACTAAAAAGTTATCGATAATAGAAAAATCTGCAGGAAAATAAAATCTAGATGCTAAAAAGTCAACATGTAATGCAGGATGTAGAAAAAAATAATGCATTGAAAAAAATAAAAGAGTTAGTGATACACCTGATTATAAACAGTAGTTGTGATTTTGGCTCACATCTTCCTCTGGTTTTACGTCCAGTAACGGCTTACACGCCTTCTATGAGTCCAAGATAGGCTTCCTATCTAGTTTTCTTACTAATTGGCAAACAAGGTCTTTTATCATCAGATTCCCTAGACTGTAACGCTGCTTCTCTTCCTTGAATAGTTCTCATAAATCTAAAAGAGTGCATTGAACTTGTCCACAAGGATGCGTCTCAAGAGTCTGAAGGATATTATCCATAGACTCCTTACTCAGTCCATCCTTTATGAATTTAATTTTGTCTTCTCGATTTATGGATGCAAATCCAATATTTCTACAGCATGTGTTGCTATTCCATCTTGCACACTTGTAGCAGACCCACATTCTTTTAGCTCTCCTCTTCTTTAAGTAAGAACTTCTCCCCGTACCTGGCAAACATTTAATAAATGAGTCATGAATCTCACCTGCCAATCATTCTTTGGCTTCTATGATCCAGCGAATATCCTCAGGAAGATTCAGACGCCTAAATGACTTCATTCTTTCCAATCTGCGTTCATCAATTTTCCTGAGCACATCTTGGGGAAGAGTTGGAAATCTATTTTTTAGTGCTGTATGAGATGCTTCCATATCTGGTTAACTTAGCTAAGAAAATGAAAGAGAAAATTTAAAATGAAACAACTAAACAAAAATAAAAGAAACCTAATAAAGAGAAAACTTGGGTTTTCTCCTAATAAGCTATTTAATATCTCACAAACAACACTAGAGCAAAATTAAAATATAACGAAACAAACAAAAGTATAAAAGAAATTTAAAAATAAGTAGAAAAGTTAGAAATTTGGGTTGCCTCCCAAAAGCGCTTAATTTATAGTCCTTAGCTTGACTATAGCTAGATCTTCATCAAGGAGGATAATACACAAAATATATCATCTCGATAATTGTGGAAAGATAGACTTTTGCCAATTTTAATGAGTCCAGCCAACTTGATTTAAGCTTATCAGAGTCATGCAGTGAAGTTTGTTCTCAAAAAAGGCTAAAATTGCAGCATTTGTCTTCTCACCTAAAAACACTAAAAACAACAAACCAAACACATTAGGAGGAATTAAAAATTTTGAAAGTAAACAATAAAATCAACTAACTTGGTTTGCCTCCCAAGAAGGGCTTCTTTAACGTCGTATTAGCTGGACGTTAATGTTATCCATCTTCATCCATAGACCTAGAGGTTTCATCATATTGTTTGCCTCCATATTTCAGAATGAAGAGCAATCTGCAAAGATTGTAGCTCTCGCTGCTCCTCCACTTCATTGTAAACCGTAAAAGATGTATCTTTGTCACTCTACGGCTTCGAAACTTCAATTTGATCTTACCAGGCACAAGATCATACAGATTTATTCATGGACTTGTTAATTTTTTAGCTTCAAAATTCAGGAAATTTTGCACTTTATCTATATCCACCTCTTGCAACTTTGAGATGCTCCACCCAAATTTGCTTACCTTTTTCTCTATAACCTCTACAAAACCAAGTTCCCTCTCTAAACAAGGTTTGGAAGATATAAGTATTGGCCAAATACTTGATTCTCCCACAATTGAGCACATAGAGAAAGATGGTAATGGTGTAAGTTCGGTTGTGGGATGGCTATCAACTGATGGAATTTGAGGTAATGGATGGGTGGGTGTTTGAATTGGGGTGAAAATTTGGATTAGGATGGAAGGTAGAGATATTGGAATATTGGGAGAGATGGGGCTTTCCAAATCCAATGTTTCATTCTCATGTTTCTCATGTATTTCATTCTCCCGACTAGAGAACTCATCAATACTTCTATTGACCATCTCATCATCAGAAAAGAAATCATCTTCATGGATCATTGACCACTCAAAATATGAAATGGTCTCTCCTGTATTTTATACTTATTCTTCTTCCAATTTTTCAATATGGGACTGCTCAATTGAATCATCATCTTCATAGTATCCCATATGCCTTACATCACCATCATCCTCACCATACTTGTCTTCTAAGGAGACATCATCCCTTAAACATCCTTGCATGCTCTGTTATGATGTGTCCGCTTCAATGTGAGTTAGGAAGTTGCCTTGATTTGACTCCACATAACTGACCATCGCTCCAATTTGCTCTTTAATTCTTTTATAGCTGTTAGTCAATTCGTTGTCTTTGGCATCTAATATGTCTTTTTCTTCCCAATTCTTACACACTTTCTCAGTGGATTCCAAAAATTTTTCTAATGTAAGCTCAAGGGACGACTTTTCCTCCTTGTATGGCATACCCTCATCATAAGTGGAATTTATGAACCTTTCTAATGTAAGTTCAAGGGATGACTTCTCTTCACTTGATTGTATACCTTGTCTTTCATTCCACCCATAATTGTTTTGGAAGTCAGGTTGATAATAATATCCTTGGTTATAATACTGACTTCCATTGTAACCCCATTTCGGACTTGGATAAGAAGTCCAGTGCTGAAAATTATTAAAATCCATGAATAAAATCTACAAAAAAAAAATAGTAATAAAAAGGAAAAACATAAAATGTCTAAATTAATAGAATATATCAAATCAATTAATATTGTCAAAAGTCGCCTTCCCCGGCAACGACGCCAAAAACTTGTTGCGTGATTTCTGCAAGTGCACAGGTCGTGAACAAGTAATATAGTAGTGAAATAAGTGTTGATCTCACGAGGAAGGGTTGACAAGTACCAAAAATATTGAATATTCTATTATTTAGAAAATCAATTATAAGAAGTCGTATTTTAAGCTAAAGTAAAGTTCAAGTAAATAAATGATGATAAATATGAAAATAAGATTAAAAGTCTAGGATTTAGAATTCATCATTTGATCACATATGATTTCTTTATAATCTTTAAATGGATTATTTTTGCTGGAATTAATGATTAGATTTCCCTAAATTATATGATGTTCTCTCTCAAGATACAACATGTGTGTTTATATTAACCTTACGTCTACTCTCGTGGTCATAAGCAATTAATACAAACCCATTAAGTTTTATGGAAATCCTTTTAAAAATCACAAAGGAGTATTCTTATCTCTAAGCAATACATTCCCTAGTTCAATTATCCTAATGAAATAATATTGTGTTTCCACTCTCGCTACTTCACACAATATCTTAATTCATGCAATTAATGGCCAATTAATTACAAGCATTAAATTCTAAGATAAAAGATTAATTCCAACAATCAACCCAATCAATTAAATATAAATAATCATATGAAAATCAAAAGATTATATCTAAATCCTAGAAAAATAAATTTAGCTATTCATAATTAAAAGAGAAAAAACAATTAAATTAACAACAAAAATAATAAACATAATAATAATTTATAATTAAATTCAAGAATAGAGTTTAGAGAGAACTTGTTTTGGGATACAATCTTTGATGAACTCAAGCTTCCAAAAACTCCTCCTCTTGATCAAAATAAAAAATAAAACTAATCTACTCTAAGAAAACATATGAAAATCTCTCTACATATTTTTTATGGATTTTCTTTGATGCTATTTCCCTTTGCCAAGCATGGTATTTATAGACATGTTTGGTGGAAGAATTCAAGTTCCATTAAAATTCTTACATCAAAAATTCAACATTGATGGTTAGGTTGGCCACCAACCATTGAATTCCTTCATCAATATTAAAAAATGGTTAGGTTGGCTACCAACCATTGAATTTTGGCCACCAACCATTGAATTTATTTCTCGTGGATTGAAAATTTGAATCATTGCTTGCATCATTATTTTTATTGCATCATTTTGATATGCAAAAATAAAATAAAAATACTTAAAATATGTTATAATTTATTTATAAATTGCAGAACTATTTATTGCTAAAAATAAGTAATAATATTATTGCATTCTTGAGAATTGAGCTAAAATTTAAGTTTAAACAATTAAAATAACTCTAAAAATATAGAGTTATCAAATGTTGCATTTGCATTAGAGAAAATGTTACTTTGAAGTGTTGTATATGTGTTACAAAGTGTTGTAGGCTAAATAAGTGTTGCATTAGAAAATAGTGTTGTATTGGAACTAAAAAGTGTTGCCAAATGTTGCATTAAATAATTGAAAAAAAATATTGCATTTGGACTAAAAAATGTTGTTAAAAGTGTTGAAAAAAAAGATTGCATTTGCTTTTTAAAAGTGTTAATTTTTTTTTGTCCAAGGTGTTACATTAGCTCTAGATATTGCAATACTTTTTTTAATGTTGCATTAGCTCAAGAAAAGTGTTGTTGTAGACAAAATGCCAACACTTAAAAACCTAACATTTTCAAAAAGGTGAAAAGTATTGTTGTAGACCTCATACAACATATTTAGGGTCTAATGCAACATTTTTTCAGTGTTACTGTAGGCCATTTATGGTGTAGTGTGTTGATATGGCAACACTTGGTGATGTAGATCCTATATGTCTGTTGAGTCATCTAGGAATGCTTACATAGCAGTCCACGCTAACCTCTTAAGTTGGGATTCTAGTTAGTGACCACCAAATGCAAACAATTTGAAAGTTTAAGTATTTCCCTGAAAATAAAAAAAGTTCAAAGATTACATTGAAAAAATATGAAAGTTTAGTGATTTTTTGAACCATCCTACATGGCATGGTGGTGTAGCATAATTTGATGATGTGACATCTAGTTGTAACTTATGTGGCAGTCCATGTCGGCCTTTTAGGCTTGGATTTTGGCTAATAACCACCAAGTGCAAGGATTTTTAAGGTTTAGATATTTTCCTGTAAAAATAATTTCTTTAGTTATCACATTAAAAAAAATAACATGCTTCATCGGTGAAATCTTTAAGAACATGTGATCACTAATAGCAAACTAAAGATCTCTCCTCTTTAGGTCAACATGACTCTTTTGGTGACTGAAAGCCATCTTAAATCTTTCTTTAATAAGAGGTATTTTCTCTGAAGTGTATTGGATTAGATTAGGTCCTTCAATGAACTTTTCATGTACTTCCTCTTAATAAATTGGAGATCTACACTTTCCTCCATACAATGCTTTATAGAATGCCATCTTGATGGTATAATAGTAACTGTTGTTAAAGGCAACTTAATCAATGGAAAATGCTTGTCCTAATTATCTCCAAAGTTTAGAATGCACATTCTCAACATGTCTTTTAGAGTTTGGATAGTCCTTTCTGATTGGCCATATATTTAAGGATGAAAAGCCATACAGAAATCCAATTGAGTACCCAATGATTCTTACAACTTTTGCCAAAACCTTGATGTGAATTGTGTCACTCTATCCAAAATGATAAAAACTAGAATACTATAAAGTCTCATGATCTCATCAATATAAAATTTGGCATATTGTGAAATTAAATATAAGGTCTTGACTAGTAAAAGGTGAGCATATTTTGTCAATCAATCTATACTCATCTATATAGAGTCATAACCACTTGAAGTTCTTAGCAATGCAACCATAAAGACCATTGTAATCCTTTCCCATTTCCATTCTAGACATGGCAATTGTTAAAGCAATCCCAAAGGCTTTCAGTGTTCAAACTTAACTGGTTGACATGTCAAACATCTAGCCATAAACTCTGCTATATCTCTTTTCATGCCACTCTACCAATAAAAACTCTTCATATCATGATATATCTTCATCATACCTGGATATAAATTATATTGAACAAAATGAGCTTTTCTCATAATCCATTCCAATAAGTCATCAATAGTAGGAATACACAATCAAGTGCCACATCTCAATATCCCATCCATCATAGCAAATCCAAGAGCTTTTGCAGCTTCCACATCATTCTTCAACTTTACCATTTAAGGGATTTTGTCTTGAGCAGCCTTAATTTGATTGATCAAGAGTGATTTAACTTGAAAGTGAGCCAAAAGCACTCTAGAATCGGCCATATAAATTAAATACCCATATCATACAAAATTTTCATCTCCTTTGCTAAATGCCCTCTATGAACTTGTATGGGATAAGCTTCCTAAAGAATTCTAGCTCAAAGCATCTGCTACTATATTCCCATTTCTTAGAATATCACAAACATAATCCTTAAGCAACTTCATCCATCTTCTTTGCCTAAGGTTTAAGTATTTCAATATAAAGATATACTTTATAATCTTATGATCGGTATAAATCTCACACTTCTATCCATGGAGATAGTGTCTCTAAATTTTC
>CANTUT010000673.1:40000-114650 GCA_947687605.1 Reutealis trisperma
CAACAACAACAGCAACAGCAACAGCAATGGCAACGGAAATGGCAATGGTAATAGTAATGGCAGTGCTAATTGCCCTAGAGACACCCTAAAATTGGGTGTATGCGTGGACATTTTGAAAGATTTATTGAGTGTTACAATTGGTAAGCCACCAAAGAGTCCTTGTTGCAGCCTTCTTGGTGATCTTGTTGATCTTGAAGCAGCTGTTTGTCTTTGCACAACCATCAAAGCTCGTCTTTTAGGCATTAACTTGAATCTTCCCATTGACTTAAGTTTGTTGCTCAACTACTGTGGCAAGAAGGTTCCTCAAGGATTCATCTGTGCGTAAATTAATATCAATTGGTTAATTTTCAACTTTAAAGACCACCTCAGCAAATCAATCAATTCTAATTTATTTTCAAGTTATATTTCTCATTTATCAATCAATGTAATTCTTATTGTTATTATTATTATTATTATTATTTTGCTGTTTTGATGGCACGAAAGGCTTACCTTGCCTTATTCCCCTTCCGGCTGTCCTATTTTCTTTTCATATAATTAATTGATTCATATAAGATGTGTTTTAAAAAGAATCCAATTTCTTTTCATTTAGAATTTATCTCTCAAATTATACAGTCTTCAGATTTTTTTTTTTTTTTGAATTACGAAGTCTTTTAAAACCAATTATAGAAACAAAATTTAAGCTAATTACAAATTAGTCAAGACACATGACAAGCTTTCTCTGTAAAAAAAAAAAAAAAAGGCAAGATAAATAATAAATAAAACGAAATTTATTTCAAAGCTAATAGTTATGTTCTCACTAAAAGAAAATGAGAGTTAGAAAAAATAAGAATTATGTGGCTAGCTATGGTGTTGGTAATGAATATATTTGATGAAGAATAAATAGATTGTTATAAAATTTAAAGATAATTAGTTGAGAAAATTTTAATTTTTGAGAAAAATTAAAGCATCCAAGAAATATTTGGTTCAAAAATTTGCTGTGTTGCTCACATCTTTCTTCTAAATCCTCATTAGATCGTAGTCTGATCTCAAATCTATCCTTCAAATGGTTTGCGCTTTGCAACTAATCAAATAAATCATCAATTAGAGGAAGCAGATACTCATTCCAAATTGTGACTTTGTTGAGTTGTCGATAATCAATGCATAATTGCATAGATCCATCTTTCTTCTTTACAAACAACACTGGTGCACCCCACGGTGAGCTACTAAGCTGAATGAATCCCTTGTCTAGCATATTTTGCAATTGCATTTTCAATTCTTTCAATTCAAATGGTGCCATATGATACAGTGGTATGGAAATTGAATTAGTTCCCAGTAATAGTTTTATGATGAATTCAACCTTCCTCTTTGATGGCAAACCCAATAATTCTTCAGTGAACACACTTGAAAACTCACTAACAATAGGAATTTATTCCATACCTTCACTTTTATATATATATATATATATATATATATATATATATATATATATATATATATATATATATATATATATATATATATATATATATATATATATATATATATAGTATAACAGATTTTTTCATGAAGATCTTAGGTATATGTTAAATAGTAACAATATGATATTCTATGTTAATAAATTGGGAATATCAAAGGAATTTCATGTTAGTCCTAGAGTGAGTTGATTAATAATATAATAATTAATTAATTATTAATGATTGTAGGAGTTTGCAAATAATAAAAATTGATATGGACCAATTATATCAATTCAGATACTAGTTTTAATTTGTTAGCATGTGAATTTTAAAATATTAATATTAATTATTTTACCTATTATGGTAGTTATACAAAATTTATGCACAAATTGGTTTTTTTTTTTTTTTTTTTTTTGTTTAAGAAAAATCATAATTTTATTTATATTTTTTTTTGTAAATTAAACTATTTTTTTGCAATTTTACTTAATTTCAGAAAAATTTCTAATTTTATAAAAATATAATTTATTTTGTGATATGATTTATTTTATACAAAACAAGAATTTTACAAGAAAAAATAATTTTGTAAGTACAATAAATGTTACTTTTTTTAAAAAAAATTACAATCTTCTTATAAAAGGTATTGTATAGGTAAATTTTTATATTATTTTGTTTTAAAATAAAGTACATAATTTTATTTTTTATGGTCAATAAGATAATTATAAACAATAAATATAATTAAAATATTTAAAGTATTATAATTAAATTAACCTGCTATTATATTTTACTAATTAAAAATGAGAAATATTAAAATGATTAAAGTATTATTTTAAATTTATATATCTATAAACTTTATAAAAAAATAGTCTAACTTACGAAAAAATATAAAAAGATTATAATTTTTTACAACAGAGCCTTTTTTTTTTTATAATTATGAAATTATTTTTCTTTTTCATAAAATTATTGTTTTATAAAAACTAAGTCATATTTTCGTAAAATTAAAAGTTTTTTTTGGTAATTAAAAAGAATTACGAAAAAATAGTTTAATTTAAGAAAAAATATAAATAACATTATTATTTTTCGTGATTTTTTTTTTTTTTTTGCAAACAAAGTAGATTAGTTTGTTTAAAAATAAAGTAACCATAGAAAATATCATTATAGAATGTATTTATATATGTATATACAATATGTGTTAATTTTGGAATGTGCCCACACGTTGTTAACATTGAAGACATTTCAAAGATTCTACACGGATCATCTTTACATATCTCCACACTGCAATGACAGGTTGTGTCCGATAATATAACCATGCAAATGATTCTACGTGGATCACATTATATGGTTTTTTATTCACAAGTAGTGCTTAATCTCCTTGTATAAAATCCTTAAACCTTTCCATCATTTTCATCAATCTCTTGAAAGTAACAAATCAAACGATTCTAGAATTTGAAAATCTCTGCCTATTGGGACATGGCTTCAAGAGCTGCCCTTCTCCTCTCCCTCAACCTCCTTTTCTTTACTTTGGTGAGCTCTTCCTATTCCCCATCAAATGGTAATGGTAATGGAATAAGTAATGGCAATAGCAATGGTAACGGGAATGGCAACAGCAACAGCAACAACAACCGCAACGGCAACAGCAATGGCAACGGAAATGGCAATGGTAATGGTAATGGCAGTGCTAATTGCCCTAGAGACACCCTAAAATTGGGTGTATGCGTGGATGTTTTGAAAGATTTGTTGAGTGTTACAATTGGTAAGCCACCAAAGAGTCCTTGTTGCA
Source organism: Reutealis trisperma (assembly GCA_947687605.1). Lineage (NCBI taxonomy): Eukaryota > Viridiplantae > Streptophyta > Magnoliopsida > Malpighiales > Euphorbiaceae > Reutealis > Reutealis trisperma. The sequence continues at coordinate 43,211 of CANTUT010000673.1, forward strand.
GCCTTCTTGGTGATCTTGTTGATCTTGAAGCAGCTGTTTGTCTTTGCACAACCATCAAAGCTCGTCTTTTAGGCATTAACTTGAATCTTCCCATTGACTTAAGCTTGTTGCTCAACTACTGTGGCAAGAAGGTTCCTCAAGGATTCATCTGTGCGTAAATTAATATCAATTGGTTAATTTTCGACTTTAAAGACCACCTCAGCAAATCAATCAATTCTAATTTATTCTCAAGTTATATTTCTCATTCATCAATCAATGTAATTCTTATTGTTATTATTATTATTATTATTATTATTTTGCTGTTTTGATGGCACGAAAGGCTTACCTTGCCTTATTCCCCTTCCGGCTGTCCTAGTTTCTTTTCATATAATTAATTGATTCATATAAGATGCGTTTTAAAAAGAATCCAATTTCTTTTCATTTAGAATTTATCTCTCAAATTATACAGTCTTCAGAATTTTTTTTTTTTTTTTGAATTAAGAAGTGTTTTAAAGCCGCTTGGCATGTTAAATGACTACTCTAATTCCGTACTCATTTTACAAAGAGCGAATACAGTTTATTAATTTAGATTTAATTTACTAATAAATATATGTTTTGAAACTAATTATTATTTTTTAATGATAATTAAAAATATTTTATAAACATTTGAGACTACCCACCTAAAGATGGATAATTGCATATAAACCTTACCCTTATTATATTACTTTTTTTTTTTTTTTAAACTCAACGAGACATTTTATTAATTAACCAGTAGCATCCAATAAAACCTCTTTTACGAATATGACTAGGAATAGAAAAATAAACTGTGGGACAAGTATTGGAATGTGCTTCCCTAGCTAAAACATAAGCTGGGACATTCGCTTGCCTCTTTGTGAAACTAATAGAATACTCTCTATTTTGTTGATAAGAAAAACACTCACTCAAGAATTGCCAAAGTCTGAATTCTCCACTTTTCTTGCTTTAAAAACATAAACCACGAACTTTGCATCCATCTCAAATTGCATTTGGGGATATCCTAAGCTATAGACCCATTTCATGGCTTCAAGTAGACTGATGGCTTCAGCCTCTTGTATCTATCTATTAAATGGAATTTGCATCATTTTACAAGCAATAAATTGACCATGATCACCCCTAATTATCATACCAAGACCAACCAAATTTGTGTGAGAATAAACGCTTGCATTAGTGTTGCATTTGTATTGCCCATTAATAGGTTTCGCCCACTTCATCACTAGAGAATCACATTGCCTGGACCTTGAAACTTCATGCACCACTTGCCAATCCCTGTAAAATTGAAGACATAGTTGTGATGTAGTCCATGCATCCTTAGCATCATTCTCCTATAATTTAGCATTTCTTTGTGGCCAAATATCCAAAACAGCAAAGCCATTTTACACACCAAATCCCTAGAGTCAATAGTAATTAAATGGAGAAGCTAATCTTCAAAATCTTTAGTTCCAATAGTCAACAGAGCAATATTAAAGCAAGACCTGCAGTACTATGCAAATTCACATTCATAAAAAATATGGTAAATGTTTTCCACCCTTTATCCACACATAATACACTCTAAAGGAACCTCCATACCCCTTCTTATGAGTTTCAATCTAGTTGGAAGAATATTCAAACAAACTCTCCAAAGGAAAGATAAAATTTTTGGGGGCACCTACAATCTCCATAATTTACCCCAACCCTTACTCTTACCTCTCATATCATTATTCTCACATAACCCCCTCAGTACTCTATAACTTGACTTAGAGTGTAATTCCCATTCTTTGTAAAATTACAAATAAGCTTATCATCTTTCCTAAAGCTTGGAACATACATATTAAGAATATTCTTCATATATTCTTCACACAACAACCCATGTAACATCTCTATATCCTAGCCACCTGCTTCCTCCATAATCAAATTTTTAACTTTCATGTTCGCACTACCACTCACCATCTCACTTTGGACTCGATAAAATAGACTTTCCCTCACCCATGGATCACCTTATACCTTAATTGACTTTTCATTCCCTACTCTCCACGTACTACCTAAAGAGACAACATCTTTAACAGTCCAAATACTTCTCCAAATGTAACTTGGATTAGATCCTAAAGTAGCTTGTAAAAAACTCCCGTTTGGATAGTATTTAGCTTTGTATACCCTAGCTACTAAGGACTCAGGACTACTTAGAAGACGCTTCCCTTGTTCAGTAAGAAGAGAAAGATTAAAAGCTTGAAAATCCCTAAAACCAAGACCTCCCTCTTCCTTCCTCTTACACATTCGATACCAACTAAACCAATGGACTTTGTTTTTCCCCTCACGCTCCGAACACCACCAAAAAGAATTAAGCATTCATTCTAATTCCTCGCAAATAGACACAAGCAATAAGAAGACACTCATAGAATAAGTAGGTATAGCTTATGCAATAGATTTAATAAGAACCTCTTTTCCTGCCCTAGAAAGAAGCTTATTGTTCCACCCTTAAATTCTATGCCAAAGTTTATCTTTCAGAAATCGGAAAAGAGATTGCTTAGACCTACCCACCAAAGATGGAAGTCCTAAATATCTACTCGTGTCCAGCCCATTTACTACACCCAAAATATTTTTTATCTCATTTTGCTTATCCACTCGCAAGTTTGAACTAAACATAATACCCGACTTCATGTAATTGATAGTGATGTAGGACAGATTTAGATAATTTGTTTTATTTTGAATTTTTCAAAAAATTAAAGGGTTAAAATTAAAAATCCAGGGTTGATTTTATAAAAATAAGATCTAGACAAGGATTAAAGAAAGGAAAAGGGGAAAAAATTTTTCTAAGTGTCACACTTAAAAGGTCTAGGAGTCACACCTAGAGTTGAATTGAGTCACACAATTCTTAGAAATAATGCAGGATTTATTTTATTGAATCTGAAAATTGTATAACAATGGTTATAAGCCTAAGTATTTATAAAGTTGAAACTAATCCAAAGCATGTTTGGATTAGGAATCCTATACTAGTTCTCCATCCTTGTCTTTTGAATTTTATTTTTCTTGATATTTTTCTTGTCTGCATCAGATAGCCTAACCTGAGACACTCTCATAATCCCTCAAAATTTTGTGAATAACTCTCACCTCAGCTAATGATGGCCTAAAAAATAAAAAGATATAATCTACAAATAAAAGATGAGATACACTCGGTGCCCTCCTACTGACTCTACACCCATGAACTAAACCCTCACTCTCAGCTTTTTGAATCATAGAAGAAAGCCCTTCAGCACACAAAATGAATAAGTAAGGTGACAAAGAGTCCCCTTGACGGAGACCCCGCTTTGGAATAATAGGACTCACCTCTTCCCCTTTAACTAACATCAAATATTTCACAGTGGAAACACACAACAACATCCATCGAATCCATTGCTCATTAAACCCATGTGTAACATCACATTCTTAAAAAAAATCCAATCCACTCTATCGTATGCTTTACTAATGTCAAGCTTCAAAGCAACCTCACCCTCTAGACCCCTATTATTTCATTTTATAGTATGCAAAACCTCTCCTGCAACATAATATTGTTTGTAATCACCCTACCAAGTACAAAAGCAGATTGAGTTTCAGAGATGAGATGGGGAAGAATATTTTTCAAGTGATTGGCTAGTACTTTAGCTACAATTTTGTACAAAATATTGCATAGAGAAATGGTTCTCAACTCTCTCATCTCAATTTTGTATTGGGGAAAAGAACCAATAGAGAGCCATGACATACCCGATTTATATATCTCCTCGCCAAGAAGATGTTAGTTTTTTTGAAAAAAACTAGGACTTAGACCATCAGGCCAGCTGCTTTGTCACAATGCATTTGCTTGATTACTCTTGTAAATTCATCCAAGGTAAATGGTGCCGCCAATTGCGTATTATCTTCCTCATAAACTCAACTATTAAAGTCTAAATTACCGCCCTCCAAGCTGCTATTAGATTGAGAAAAAACATCACGAAAGTAATTTCTAACCAACTCACAAAGACCAGGCTGGTCACTAATTTTTACACCTGACTCAGTCATTAAAAAGTTAATTTGATCAGCCTTTCTCCTCACCGATGCCGCTGCATGAAAGAATTTGGTGTTTGCATCCCCATCACAAAGCCAAAAAATCTTAGATCTCTATTTCCAATACCTCTCTTCCTGCTCCAAAAAATTAGACATTAATCTTCGCTCTTTAAAATATTCCCTACCTGACCCAGTAACCTCACAAGCTCGAAGCTCCACCATTCTCACTTTTCATTCAACAATCTTCTTCTTGAAATGAGACATAAACTTACGACCCCAAATATGTATGGCATTTTCACATAATTCTAGCCTTTTTATAAGATTAGCACCCTGTGTATTCTCCCACCAACTGGAAAAATTATCCAAAAACTCAGGTTCCTGCAGCCATAAATTCTCAAACCGAAACCTATAGCTTGGCTTATCGAAAGATGTTGGATTTGATTCCAAGAGCAATGATGAATGATTTGAAGTGGAAGAGATTAAATTAGTTAGCTTGCTTTTGGGGAAGCAAGTAAACCAAAAAGAAGTAGCAAAGGCTATGTCAAGTTTTTCCCTAACCCAAAAAGGAGTACCTCTACTACGCTCCCATGTGAAAGGGTGACCTTCCAACTTAAGCTTATTCCAATTGCAATCAGCGATTACTTCTTTAAACCCCTCATAACACCAAGACGGGTGCTCAGAACCTTCAACCTTATCTTCCAATTGCAATAAGTCATTAAAGTCACCACAAACACACCATGGTAAGGATGAATTTCCTACCAACCCACGCAAAAGATCCTAAGATGCTCATCCCCTAACTCTCTCAGGATAACCATAAAACCCAGTCAGACGCCAATCAACACATCCTTCTTCTTTAATAATGACATTAATGAAATTGATCGAAAAACTGAGTAAAGAAACTGACAGTGGACTTTTCCAAAACAATGCTAGTTCGCCCCCTTTACCTTTCCTATCAGCTACTATTTTTCCATCAAAACAAAGTCTCACCCGTAACTCCTCAATACGTTCTCCATCAGATAAAGTTTCCATGAGGAAAACTAAATTTGGCCTATGAGTTTAAATTTGGCCTATGAGTTTTAATCAGCTCACATAAACTAGTAATTGCACGAGGCTGGCCTAACCCTCGGCAGTTCCAAAAAAGGCCTATTTGTTAACACAAAAACTCACTTTGAAGAAAAATTATTACATTAAATCACAACATTCTTTCTTCTACAACAAACTCTCAAAAACACTCATAAGCTTTGCTTCTGATTTTTTCTGTTTTACTTGATGATATAATGCAAAGAGGGAAGGGGTATTTATACTAATTCTAATTCAATACAAACCACATAAACATATCTAATTTTCACATAACTTATACCAAACTTACACCTAACACACATAATAACCATACACGTACAAATATAATTTTTAACAATCTAATCAATCTTTGACCTGTAATTCATCATGTGAAAAATATTAGAAGGTTCTTTGAGCTGGGCTTTAATATTTGGATTGAGTTTTAATTAAACTTGGGTTTTAAAACAAGTTTATATTTTCAACACTCCCCCTTAAACTTGTTTTATGAGACCAAGCAAATTCCTTATCCTCACAAAGTCTTCATATTTCAGTGGCTTGGTGAAAATATCAGCAATTTGATCATGTGACTTGACATACTCGATTTGTACATACTTTTTTGCAATGCATTCTCTAATGTAATGGAATCGAGTATCTATGTGCTTTGATCGATCATGAAACACTGGATTCTTTGCCAGAGCAATTGTTGATTTATTATCAACACCAATCTTTGTTGGTTCTTCTTGTGCCAAGTTCAGCTCCTTCAATAAGTTTCTTAGCCAGACTGCATGACAAACAGCTGAAGTTGTGGCTACATACTCAACTTCACAAGTTGAGAGTGTGACGATTGGTTGTTTCTTTGACAACTATGTGAAAGCAGTATCTCCCATAAAGAATACAAATCCAGTAGTACTTCTTCGATTATCTATATCTCCACCCCAATCACTATTGCTATATCCAACAAGCTTGTGATCATTAGAAATTGACTATAACAAGCCATAATCAATTGTACCTTTCAGATAGCGAAAAATTCTCTTTGCAGCTTTAAAATGAGTGGTTATTGGAGACTCCATATAGCGACTAACAAGTCCAACTGCATAGAGTATGTCAGGCCTTGTGCAAGTCAAGTAACGTAGACTTCCAACTAGACTTTTAAAAAGTGTTGGATCTACGCTTTCACCTTCTTCATGCTTGGTCAATTTGACTCCACATTCTACTGGAGTGGTGATTGGCTTACAATCTCCCATTTTAAATTTCTTAAGTATTTCTTGTGCATAACTTTGTTGGGAGATGAATATACCTTCATCCTTTTGCTTGACTTCAATACCAAGGTAATATGCCATGAGCCCAATGTCTGTCATCTCGAATTCTTTCATCATCACTTTCTTGAATTCATCAAACAGGCTTGGGTTGTTTCCGGTGAAGATCAAATCATCAACATCAAGGCACACCATCAAAATATCTCCATCTTTGATTTTGACATACAGGGCGTGCTCATAGGGACATTTTTTGAACCCGTTCTCTTGAAAATACTTGTCTATTCGGTATTCCAAGCTCTTGGTGCTTGTTTTAGCCCATAGAGAGCCTTCTTCAATTTTAACACCTTGTCCTCCTGGCCTTTGATTTCGTAACCTGATGGTTGCTGAATGTAGACTTCTTCTTCAAGGACTCCATTTAGAAATGCAGATTTTACATCCATTTGATGTATTCTCCATTTGTTTTGAGCTGCTAGAGAAATGATTAGTCTAATTGTTTTTAGCCATGCAACAGGAGCAAATACCTCATCGTAATCAATTCCAGCTTTCTGACTGTATCCTTTTGCAACTAGCCTCGCCTTGTGCCTTTCAGCCTCTCCTTTGGCATTCTTCTTTGTTTTGAACACCCATTTTACACCAATTGGCTTGTGACCTGTGGGAAGTGGAACAAACTCCCATGTTTCATTCTTCTCGATCACCTTGATTTCTTCGTCCATTGCATCTCTCCACTTCTTCTCCTTTACAGCTTCTTGATAGCTTACTGGTTCACAATCAACAAATAGACAAAATAATGTAAGATTATCTTGTCGTTTAGTTTCTTCGTAAAGATCTCGAATACTCTTTGTACGTTCCATAGCTCTTTCTTCAAGACTATCACTTGATAAAGGTGAACCATCTCCACGGGTAGTTGATGTTGGCAAAGTCGGTGGTTTAGCAGTCTCTTGCTGAACTTCTTCTGTTTGCTCAACTAGTGGTTGCTCATTTTCATCAAATGGAAGGAAATTGAAGTCATCTGTGGGAGAGTTGAATTCCCATTCGCCTTCTTCATCAAATATGACATCTTGGCTAATTACGATCTTCCTATTGTTTGGATTGTACAGCTTGTAGCCTTTTGAACTTGCATCATAGCCAATGAAGATGAATTTTTCACTTTTATCATCAAGCTTGGTTCTTCTTTCATCCAGTACATGAGCATGAGCTATGCTTCCGAATACTCTAAGGTGAGAAATACCGGGCTTTCTTCCGCTCCAGGCTTCTTGTGGTGTCTTTCCCCATACGTTTTTTTATTAGAGATCGGTTGGATAGGTAGACTGCTGTAGCCACTGCTTTAGCCTAAAACTCTTTCGGTAATTTTTTGCATTTGAGCATGCTTCGTGCCATGTCAAGGATAGTTTTGTTTTTCCTTTCTGCGACTCCATTTTATTGGGGGGATCTTGGGACTGTCAATGGTCTTCGAATTCCATTTTCTTCACAGAATTCTTGAAACTCCTTAAAAGTGAATTCTCCTCCTTGATCAGATCTCATTGGTTTAATCTTTTGGCCACTTTTATTCTCCACCATAGCTTTAAATTTCTTGAATATTTCGAAAACCTCTGATTTTTGCTTCAAAAAATATACCCAAGTTTTCCTTGAAAAATCATCAATAAAGAAAAGGAAATAGTTATTTTTACTAAATGAGCTTGGGTTGATCGGTCCAGAAACATCTGCATGTATAAGCTCCAGTGGCTTTTTCGCTCTTGAGTCTGACAGTTTTGGAAAGCTTTTTTCTGAATTTCTTCCCAAGTAAGCACCCTTCACAAAGTTGTTCAGGTTGATTGATGTTTGGTAATCCTCTCACCATGTTCTTCTTGGATAGAAGCTCCAATCCTCCAAAATTGAGATGCCCAAATCGAAGATGCCATAGCCATGATGCATCCTTGTAGCAAGCTTTCAAGCATTTTGCAACATCATTTTGTTGTTGATCATGAACATTTTGTTCTTTGTTATTGGCACTTTAGCTATTAGATTATTCTTGTCATCTTTTATATAAAGATTGTCATTTTTCATGTGAATATCATAGTCTTTTTTCAATAATTGTCTAAGACTCAAGATGTTACTCCTCATGTTAGGCACATAGTAAACATTTGAAATAAATTGATATCTCCCATCTTTTAAACAGATGAGCATGTTACCTCTCCCTTTTACTTCAATTTTAGAATCATCTGCAAATGAGACATTGCCACTTACAGATTCATCAAGTTCCATGAACATGCTTCTCTTTCCACACATGTGATTGCTTGCATTAGTGTCAAGATACCAAGAATTCTCTTGGCCACCATTGTTCTCCTTCTTTGCTAGGAAAAGAGTTGCCTTTTCTTCAATCTTCTCTTCCACGTAGTTGGACTTTTCTTCAACTTTTAAACTTTTACATTCTGAAGCATAATGACCATACTTATGACAATTGTAGCATTGAATTTGAGATTTGTCATACCTCAAATTAGGATTTCCTCTTCCACGACCTCCTGTAGAACTTTCTCCTCGTTCATAGTTGTTGGAATTGTTCTTATAATTCCAACCTCGTCCACGACCACGATTTCCTCCTTGTCCTCGAGCTCTACCTCTACCGTGGCCACGTTGATTGACTTGCTTTTCATTTTTCTCCTCCTTAAGTTGCATTTTGAGGAGTTGTTCGGTGATCCCATGTTTCTTCTTGTGCTTTTCTTCATAGGCTTGTAATGAACCTAGAAGTTCTTCAATCTTCATCTCCTCCAAGTCTTTTATCTCTCCGAGAGCTTCGATTTAATATCTTATATGCCTATGTTTGGCTTTGATACCACTTTGTTAACACAAAAACTCACTTTGAAGAAAAATTATTACAATAAATCACAACACTCTTTCTCTACAACAAACTCTCAAAAACACTCACAAGTTTTGCTTCTGATTTTTTCTGTTTTACTTGATGATACAATGCAAAGAGGGATGGGGTATTTATACTAATTCTAATTCAATACAAACCACATAAACATATCTAACTTTCACCTAACTTATACCAAATTTACACCTAACACACATAATAACCATACACGTACAAACACAATTTTCAACAATCTAACCAATTCTTGACCTGTAATTCATCATATGAAAAATATTAGAAAGTTCTTTGAGTTGGACTTTAACATTTGGATTGAGTTTTAATTAAACTTGGGTTTTAAAACAAGTTTATATTTTCAACACTATCATGGCTCTCGGTGAGTCTGTACACCAGACCTCACTGATTCATTAGAAGAAAGAAGAGAGCCATGATCCAAATTATCAAAAGATGAACCCCCTTGTAAAGTTGTTGGACAACATGGAGTAATAGGAACATAGGGCTTGTTAACGTCGATGTGCATAAGATCCATGGAGGTAGTACTTTTAATTAATTCACGACGTCATTTCCGTAATTCTTGGAGCTCCATTTCATCCAATTCCGAATGCATATTTGACCCAATGTCCACCTACTCACCCAAATCCCTGTTAACTATATCCAATTGACTAGAATGACCCAAAATAGATTTGCTGGACACATTAGTTTCCTTAATTGCTACGCCACTACCTACATCAACTCCTTTGGCTATTGTGTTTAGAATTGCTCCAATGTTAACAGGATCTCCAAACAATTTATCCCTAACTAGGCGAGCAGTTGAGCTCGAAATTATATCCTCCCCACGTTCATTTCGCAGCCACCTACTCTCAGCGCTACCACCTCTTCCCACCGTGGCCATAAGCCAGTTTCCCTAAGGACGAGGGATAGAAACATCAGTTGGCCCTTGATGAGTATTACAAAAACGTTCAGTATGACCCAACAAAACCACACAAGGAACAAAATAATGGTAGTTTCTCATATTTAAAATTCACAATAGAACAATCCCCGCTGGATTTGCGAACCTGTTTCCACTGTTTAAGAGGATGACGTACATCAAGCCGAACTCGAATTCTCATATATGTTTTCGAGAAACTAGCATCCCCATCAGCATCATACTCTAGAAATTCACCCACATAATTATCAAACTACTTGCCAACCTGTTCAGACATATAGCCAATTGGGAGATCATGAATCTGGACCCAAATATCAGTATGGTAAAGTTTATCCTTTTGAGGCAATTCTCCTGGTTTCAATTGATACAAAAGGAGAAGAAGATTATCAAAAATCCATGGACCACTATTCAAAACCCGTTGTAAATCATAGAGCTGAAAAAATTTGAACAAGTAGAGACCATCAGACAGTTCCTTAATACAAATACCCTTTCCCGGTCTCCAAATATTGGCCATCCGAGTTTGCAAGGAATTAAAGTTCACCTGACGATCTGAGAGAAATCGACCTATCAAATAGAGATCACAATCTTTCATTCCATCGGACTCATTGACACCCTCCAGAAGCAAATCCTCATTCTCATCTGTAATAGACATGTTTGCCATGGCGGCTTCCATGGTGAAATACTAAAAAAAGAAAAGAAACCCTAACTCTCGCTATCAGAGAGAAAAACGAACTCTCACCGCATGAGAGAAAATAAGACCTTCACCCTTATTATTTTACTAGTCATCTAATCCCTGCGATTAGATTGAAAATAATTTTTAAGATCTAAATTTTAAATTTGGATCAATGTAATCTAGACATAGTATTTTACACCTAATATTGATAACATTCAAATATAAATAGTTACATGAAAATATCTTATTTTTTGAATATCAAAATCTTTTAAAAAAAGAGAAAAGCACAGAAAAAAAAAACTATTATTATTAATATTTATGTGCACGTTTCTTTATCAAATACATTTTTTTTCAAAATCACTGTAACTCAATATATAAGTTAATACATATCACATTTTATCAACAATTTATTATTATTATATGTAATTTTTATCAACGATTTATTACTATTATATGTTCTCACATATATTATATGCTCAATATAATAATAACGTTTTTTTTATTATTATTATTATTCCTTAAATTTTTTTTTTTGAGATTTATAAAAATTTGATATACTATTTGATGATTAATTAATTAAATTCTAGTTCCTGAAAAACTAGTATTATATTCTAAAATCCTAGTTCTTGAAGAACTAGCATTATATTTTAAATTTTAATTCCTGAAAAACTAGTATTATTTATAATTCTTAAATATCTAATAATCTCTACAGTTTCTGAAGAACTAATAATAATTAAAGTTTCTGAAGAACTAATAATAATTATAGTTTCTAAAAAACTAGTATTCCTTACAGTTCATGAAGAACTAATATTCTCTCCAGTTTTTGAAAAACTAATCAAATAAATAAATAAATAAAATAGAAATTCTTGAAAAATTAATATTTTATGTTCCTGAATAACTAATAAAATTTAAGTTGCAGGAGTGAATTGATGACTTGGATGTCAATAAAGTACCTGTGCATAAAAAAAAAAAAAAAATCAAAGAGTTGGTACTAATACCCATAAAATTAAGATAAACCATTTTGCTTTGATCTTTGTGTTTTGGGTATTTCATTGTTGTTTATATGCATTGGAATGATAGGTAAGGCCTATTTGGTTAACCAACCAAATTGCAACTTTTAATTGGTTATCAATTATAACAACACATTTTATGTATATTTTTAAAGTCATGGTTTGCAATTTTTTTATGGCATGAAATCCAACACTAACTTATTCATTTATTAATTGATTGACTTGTTTTGTGGGAAAGTCGTGATCTTGCGTTCATATTAATATGTTTACTTGATTCATTAAATTGAGATCGATTGTACTAGTATATATATTATTACATATTATTTGGTCTTAATGTCTTGACTTAAAATTTGTTTTATGGACAATACATGTCTCATACATATATATATATTTGTTAGTTGAATAGCCTACGAGAAAGCTGTATGTGTTATACATGTCTTGTATTTTCTTATGTCAATATGCATTGGATGTGAAAACAATTAGAGATTTAAATGTGAGATGAGATAAATATAAATTATATAAGTGACATAGTTTTATTAATTTGTGAATTAATAGATTTATTTCCGGATTGGATATATTGTTGGATATATGTTGGTATAAAGAAGTATAATGAGTGCTTACCTTTCTTTGGTAGGATAAATTATGAATTTAATATTTGTTAAAATTAATATTAATTTATTTTTCTGATTGGTCTATTTATATATATTTTAAATATATGCAAATTAAGTTATTTAAATGAATAAAGTGAAGTATAGTGAATTAAAGTTTGGTTGGTATTTTTATATGTCTTGAATCAAAGGGAATAATTTTTGACGTGAGTTCTTAATAATAAAATGCATTTAGATGCTAGTAAGAGCAAAAGCTATTATCTACTTAAACCTCATTCAAGTGGGGATTTAAAAGTTGAATATCTCACTATTTAAGATTTTTGTATTCTCTATAAGAACTTTAAAGATAGATATGATCACTTGAAAGTTGTGGTTCTACCACAAGTTTAATATGACTGGCTAAACACGTGATTAAAAATTTTAAATTTATTTCATAATACAATTCAATCATAATTAGAATCACTTCATGGTGATAAAATTATGAAATATGATATATTAGAGAAGATATATACTACTCTTCATACCTCTAATATGCTCCTACAGCAGCAATATAAAAAGTGAAAACTTTACAAATATTATTTGTCTTCTAGTGGTTATAAAGAATAATTGCTAATGAGAAATCATCAAATAATGGCCACTAATACAACTGCATTCCCTGAAGTGAATGTTATAAATTATTTTGTAGATCATGAAAACTCTGAAAGAGTAACAACTCATATAGAGGACATAACTTAATATTAGTGATTTTATATAAGCTCCTTGAAAGAGTAATTTGTAAGGATTTTACAAGTAGTGTATTATAATGAGTTATTTTATTATTATTTTATCACATATATACATGCACAATATATTACGTTGAACTTGTAGTTTAAGCATTGAACTTATAGTTCAATAATTAAACCTTGAAGATTTGGCATGAATGCCATTATATATGTCATACATGCTCTCATTTGAAACTTGTACAAGGACATAAGCTGCAAATATTTAGTTGTGCCATGAATGTATTAATATCACTATCTCAATGCGTGAAGATAGGTCCATAAAAGAGACTAAGAATTTATGAGGCACATTTCTTGACATTAAGGAGAGGAAAAGCATCTGTAGTGCTAAAAAATAGCGAGAAATTTATTGAAAGAAAAACACTTTAAATGATTTTGATCCGCGTATAAGTTAGAGTGAATCAGAAGTTCATAAAATAACATAGTTGCAACAAATTGCAACTTAACTGCGAATTGCATTTATAAATGTTAAAAGAGTGACAAAGTCTTACATTATAGTTGCTAATACACTAGTAAAGGTTGTGGTTCCAATTGCAAATAGAAAATCAATCAATCTCACTACACGCAAAAAACATTGATAGTAAATTGGAACTAAAGATAAAAACCCATGGAAAATAAAAGCAGCGTCACTCATAAAATCTCCTGAAGAGGAAAATCTCAATCATAGAGCTATAGCCAATTATGAGATACAAACTGAGACAATGGAACAATTAGATCCTCCAGATATGGCTTTTGAAGTTGATGATTATATAAATAAGAACTATGAGATCTTAATTATTTTTGTAATATAAGAGAAAGATTTGATAAAAATTGAATTATCGTCGACGATTAATTTGCCTTAGCAGTTACTCTTGCCTTTTCAAGAGAAAATCTAGATCCATAATCTATAAATATAACTAAATATTAGCATAAACATGATTAATCATCATGGAAAGAGGCAATTAAAGTAGAGCTAGACTCGTTCTATTATTAACTATGAGCAAAATAATTCTCTTATTATGGAAATGATCATGATCCAATATTTAATTAGTATAGCAGTTTAAGAAAGACTTGGTATACACTTTATGAAAATGATATTTATATGAGAGTCCCAAAAAAACCAAAGATATCAAAAATAAATGCACATTAAATATGTGACGTATATTCCATCAAATTACAAAAATTCATGTATGGATTAAAGTAATATGGATATGTGGTATAATTATTTGGGTAAATTCTTATTGAAAAAAAAGATATGTGAATAATACACTATGTCCATTTATATTCATAAAAAGACCATAGAATGGTAAATGTTATTATTGCAGTATATGATGATGATTTAAATATCAATGTGATTCATAATGAACTCAAAGAAGTATCTACCTATTTAAAAAATGAGTTCGATATGAAAAATTTAAAGAAAATGAAATTTTATATTATCCTGTAGAACGATCATCAAGGAGTGCTAATAGACTAGTCTACTTATATGGAAAATGTATTTAAGCAATTTTGTGTGGATAAATCTTTTCTTTTAAACATACCAGCTGTGGTCCTCTCATCTGAAGTGAAGAGATATCTTTTTAGACCTAAATAAGATAACAAAGAGCTATTTGATCTTAAAGTACTCTACATAAGTGCCAAAGGGGCACTAATATATCTTGCAAATTGCATCAGCTCTAAAATTGCATTTGTAAGAAAAATATAGCTCTGCACCTACTAAGAGACATTAGGTGGTATAAAAAGTTATATTCAATGTACTATTAATATTATGATCATATTTTGATTCATATTTGAAATTGGTCTATATGCAAATATTGGTTATTTGTTTGATCTCCATAATGGTGGATCTTAAACTGGCTATGTACTCACTTATGGTGATACTGCAATTTTATGGTTTGAAGTACCTTATAAAGATACTTTCATTGTGTTTTGATAATAATGTAATTTGCATTGCACAAATTAAAGGTGGATATATCAATGGTGATGAAGTAAACATATTAACTTCACCTAAATTTTTATATATGCATAAGCTCTAGAAGAGATATCGACTAAATTTGCTCGAGTGACAACCTAGTAGACTTAATTACTTACGCCATAAATATGCCTCATTAAAAACCTTGTTAGAAAGCTCAGTGAAAAAAAACATAGCTAAAGAAAGGAGTACATTTCATGCACTATTTTATCATTGCACAGATTGCCTTATTAAAACATTTGTCTAAGAAAATCTTATGGGATAAAAACTTTACTAAGAAAAAAGAGTACAATCATACACTAATTTGTGTGTAGCCTAGCGTGAGCACTGGTCCGATCCGCTAAAGGGAATCAAAATACTCATTTGGGAAAGTACTCACGAGGAAGGCCTTAAGCTTATCTTTGATAGGTTTGAAAATTATTTCTTAGAGTCGCCACCTTAATTTATTTTTACTTAGAAAAATATATAAAAAAATCCCATTTGACTCCAATTATTACTTCAAAGGAAAAAAGATCACTAGCCTTGAAATCAAAGAGGATTCAAGGACTAGGTTTTTGGTTTAATTTAACAAAATAAGTTTGGCCAAGTAATATAAAAGTAACTTAAAATATATTTCATGAACAATTAAAATGCATGAACAATTTATAATATGCATGATCATTCAATTAACAATAAAGTAAATACACAAGTAAAGGTTTGAAATAAGAGAAAGTTAACATTACAAGAAAATCCCAAACTTAGCGGATACCTCCTCTAGCCCTTATGGGTTTTAAGGAAGTCACATATTTCCCAAACTAAACCTAATATCAAAGTAAAAGAAACCAAAATAAAAACAAGTGAAAAAGGTGATAAAGGGGAGAGTTAGTTAATTTTAATTGAATTCGATGCCTGAACCTAGTATGCCTATGTATCCCCTTGAATGAAAATCAAAACCCACGCAGTTCTCTCTTTTTACGAAGGGGTTAGTTTAGCCTAGCCACTTTATCATGTTTTGATTAATTAATTAAAAGAAAGTTGAGTTAATTAATTAATTTAATTAATTACCGAGTTGATTAGCTAGCAACCTAAAAGAATCAATTTAATTAATTAACTAAAAGAGGCAAGAAAATTTAGACAATAGAAAATTAAAGGAAAAGGGAGCTTACCTCAGACGGTGGGCGATGACTAGCCTCGGATGGCGAGTAGCGATTGGCCTCAGACGGCAGCCAGCGAATGGCTTTGGATGGTAGGCGGTGGCTAGCCTTGGACGGTAGGCAACCACTGGCTTTGGATGGTAGGCGGTGGTTGGCTTTAGATGACGGGCGGAGGTTAGCCTTGGATGGTAGGCAGCGGCTTGCCTCGGATTGGAAAAAATGAGCCTTGGGTAATAAACTTTCCTTAAATAGGTAGGCAGAAAGCCTTTAACTAGTTGGGTAGAAATTAAGGAGAAACCCCCCCAACTTGCTTTGCGAAGCAAAGAGCAAATGCAAAGCAGTTTGCTTGAAGTTAAAGCTTTTCAAGCTATATAAGTTCGTCATTTAAAGTGTGGAGAGGTCCTCTATATATAAGAGGAGGATTAAAGCATAGAAGGCATCAAATTCCAATATGACATTGCAAAAATAGGGTTTTCGCCGGAGTTATAGCAAAGAGCTTTGTGGCACCACAGAGAGTGGGCCTGTTTGGCCCATTTTGCTGTTTTTGCCCGTTCTTATTCATTTCTCATCTATTTTTCACAATTCCAGTTGCATTGTACTCATTAATCAGTCTTGGATGATTTGAAAGGGTTTAAATGTCAAAAAAAATATTTTAATTTTCCCATTTTGAGAGCTTTTGACTTCTAAAGGTTTGTTTATCTAGCGTAAGTGCTTCTAAGGTTAAAATACATACCGAAAGGTACAAAATTAAGGCTTCACAATTGCCCCCTCATTAGAATTGTCTTTGTCTAAAAGATGATTCTTATGATAGTAAATCTTGAGGATGGGAGATGGTAAAAGGAACTAAATTAATGTCTAGGTCAAAGTTTAGACATTTAGGTGAGAGGTGTGATTGAATTTTAAGGAAAATGCCCCCGGTATATTTGGGAGATCTAGTGGCTGGTATCATTTGATAATTGGCCTTTATGGTAAGAGCTAAAAGTGATGATTCTATTTGGTAGGAATGGTAATTTTTTCTGGTAGGAAAGAAGGCAACCCTATCTAGTAGGAATCAACAAAGTGGTGATCCTGTTTGGTAGGAATGATAATGATTATCTTGTCTAGTAGGAAAAAAGATGACCATGTCTGGTAGGAATCGATGAAGTAGTGATCCTGTCTGGTAGGAATGATGATGATGATCTTATCTGGTAGGAAAGAAGATGGCCCTGTCTGGTATTAATGAAGTGGTGTTTCTGTGTGGTAGGAAAAATGATGATGATCCTATTTGATAGGAAAGAAGACGATCCTATCTGGTAAGAATCGACAAAGCGGTGAACCTGTATGGTAGGAATGATGATGATCTTGTCTGGAGGAATCGACAAAGATAACTGATCTTGAGATTGATTTTTGAAAAGAGATTGATTCAGATTGATCGGGTTGATGATTTGTCTTTCTTCGAGAGTTTAACGATTTGCCTTGATTCGTGATCCTGTTCAATGCAAAAATGCTAGATAATTATGAAATAATCTGATACCTTGAACCTGTGAAGGGTCAGTCCTGATATAAAAGTGTTGATCATTAGGAGAAAGATGCCCCTTATTTCAGAAAGGTGAACATTTGGAAGGTAGGTGCCCCTACTTTAGAATGATGGAGGAAAGTGGTTTGGTTATTTAGTTTTTGGTTGATTGGCTAGCCTAGAGGTGAAGATGGGCATGTCAGGTATGAGATTGGTTGGTTAATGGCTATTAATTTGGCCTAGGAAAAAGTCATTTTGGAAATTCAAGCAAGGTGTGATCGTGGAAAAGATCAGGCTATTCAGTTTAGATATGTTTGACTTTGGAGAAGATTTGGTTTGAGGCTAAAATGGAGAGCTTGATAAGAAGGGTTAGGTTTTTGAAGATGATTAGATTGGAAGGTTTGGGGAAGGTCAGCTTGTGGGGCTTATCCTTAAAGAAGCTCATATGGAAGCTTTAGTTAGGTCTGGTACTTCGGTTTAGTTAAGTTACAATCTTTGACGAGTTTATTTGGAAGGCTTGGTCAAGTTCTGCTTTAGGCTTGGTTAGGTCTGGCTTAGAGGAAAGGTCAGGCTAAGAAATTAGTTTGGGAAGGCTTGGTCAAATTTGGCCTTGGAGGAGATTATGGTCTTCATAAATGAAGGCTTTTTGTGAATGGGCTTCATGGTAAAGGCTTTTGGGCTTGGGTTTCAGGGTGAAGGCTTTTTAATTTGGGCTTCATGGTAAAGATTTTTTGGTTTAGGTTTCATGGCGAAGGCTTTTTTATTTGGGCTTCATTGTGAAGGCTTCTTAGTTTGGGGTTTCATAGTAAAGGCTTTTGAGCTTGGGCTTTATGATGAAGGCTTTTGGGCTTGGGCTTCATGGTGAAAGCTTTTTGGGAGTGGTTTTTATGGTTAATGCTTTTTGGGCTTCACAGTAAAGGCTTCTTAGTTTAGGCTTCATGGTAAAGGCTTTTGGGCTTGGACTTCATGGTGAAGGCTTTTGAGAGTGGTTTTTATGGTGAATGCTTTTTGGGCTTCATGGTGAAGACTTAAAGGCTTTTGTTTGAAATGCTTTATTAGCTTGGACTCTTCTACAAGGGTGATTTAGACCTCTTTAGAAGATGCTTGCTTTTTATCTCAAGTATGGTGCTCTAAGCTTTGGTTATAAGGATACCGTAAGCTCATGGATAAGTATTTGCCCTTTGTCATGGATGCATAAAATTTTTTTGCCCATCATATAATTGGTTGGCCTTGACTCAATTGGACTTCATAAGTGATGTAATTTGCTAAGAAGGCTTGGTCTTTTCAAGGATGATGAGATTTTGCCAAAGAGACTTGGAATGACTTGAGTGGTTCAAGCCTTTTTTAAGCTTTGTAAGACATGACTTGATTTTGGTTGTGTTAGAGAAAACTGGCTTTAAAGATGATGAGTGTTGAAAGACTTAGGATCTTTAGTTCTACCCATGGGCTTAGCCTTTAGAAGATGATGAGACTTTGACAAGGAAAGGATGGTATAAGGCTTGAACTTGAAAGGATGGAATGGTACATTTTGAAGTTGGGGAATGGTTCAAAGGTGGGTTAGAAATTTTGAAAAGGATCAGAGAGGTTATAAGATTTTGCTATCTGTAGCATGATTTATGGAAAAGAAAGCTAAACTAACATTGTCATTTTGAGATTGAAGAGACATTTAAGGTGACACTTTATTATAAATGATATACTGGCTGAAAGGAAGTACCCTAAGGAGTGGCTGAAGGACTGATGAGAAGAAACAACTTAGGGATATGCTCCTAATGAGAGATAGGAACATGACAGACTAGCAATATGAGAGATTGTGCCTAAGCTCTTTTGAGCTAAGCAATGAGAAAGATTAACAAAAGATGATGATGACTTGGAAGGATATACCCCCACTGTGAGATAAGGGCATAGAAGACAATATCACTTTAAAGAATGAGCAAGCTAATAAGGAAGGATAATTTTGGAATACACGAGACAAGACAAATTGATTAAAGACAACATTGAACTCAAAAGAAGATGATTGGGATGAGCTCTCTCTCTCTCTTTCTCTTTTTTTTTTTTTTTTTTTTCCCTTAGCTCTAACTTTTACATAAGCCGCCCTTTTGGGTTTTCAACTTAGTGAGCTTGGATTAATAAAATTTGGGAGAAAAGATTCTACCATGATTTGCTACTTTTCTTCACTTTGAAGGGCTTTACCCTTTGAATTTTAGATTTGATGAACTTGTTGCCCCTTGTTAGGGCGTATCGTTTGATTTTGCACTTTAACTATTTGATGAGAGGTCTATTTCTTAACCTTCTTTGGTTAGGAGTTGGTAAAACAATTATTGATGGCACCTCATTTCCCAACATGTGCTAGATTTAATTGACTATTCATTTCTCTTTTTCCTCTTTCTCTCTCTCTCTCTCTCTGTTTTTTTTTCAAACCTCATCCCTGTTTAGACAAGTGCACAAATAATTAAAAAGATGTGAATGTTTTATTACAATGGAAAATTTTATTACATGATAACAAAAAGAAATCGACATGATTGATGAAAAATACATGAAAAGGAAAATAAAATGACAAACATAAAGTCGAATTTAGACTCAAACTTTGAGATTTTGACTCAGACTCAAACTCAAACTTGGATTTCAATCTCAAATAAGTCAGATTAACTGAACTTGAACTCTTCTATGTCATGATACTTGGGGCTGAGGTAAGGTGGAGTTGAATTGGATTTGGGTTCTTCAAAGTAAATTATTGATAAGAATGTCCACTTGTTCTTGCTCGGTTGGTATGTTTATCATTTGGGCAGCTTTAGTCCTCCACTTTATAAGAAACATGGAGAAAGACTCTTTGGAAGTTGCTTGGTAGTTTCCAAGTCACGTCTAGTGATATCCACTTCACTGTTATAATGATATTGTTCGACAAAGACACAATAGATATCATCCCATGTCCTTTCCTTGCTCTTGTCTAGTGAAAGAAACCATTTCCTCGTAATACTAGTTAGTGATTGTTGAAACAGTTGAGCAAGGAGCTCATTGCTAATTTCTAGAGGTTTCATTGTCCCCACATATATCTTCATATGAGTCTTGAGGCAAGTGGTTCCATCAAATATGTCTAGTTTAGGCATTTTGAATTTAAAAGAAAGCTTGGCATAAGGAAATAAGGTTAAACTGTCCACATCAATTAGATCATTGTGGTGCTTTAGGGATTTGATGGTTCTTTCCATGGCTTTAAGTTTCTCCATGAGCAATCTGGTGTTTGGATAAGAGAAAACTTGCACGCCTTGGTTGAGATATGGTTTGGTTTGGCTCGAATTTGGGCTAGGATTGGTTTAAGATAAGGTTTGGGTTAGGATGATTAAGGTTAGCTTTGTTAATCATAGCTCAAACTTCCTTAATAATGAATTGTCTTTGTTCCTTGAATTGGGCTTGTTAAGCAACTAGGATAGCTTGGAAATGCTCTTCTTGCTTCTTAAGGACTCTGGTCATAAGTGTGGTCAGGGAAGCCGTGTCAAGTGGGTTGGCCATTGGTACCTTCAAACTAAAGCAACAAGGTAAGTGACGAGCATAGAATAGAAAAAGTGATAAGGGTATAGGCATACAGATCCTAAGAGAAAAGGCTTCCCTACTGTATCATGAACCAACCTTTTTTTTGGGCTTAAGGTGAGATGGGGCAAATGCTTTGGGTTTTAGGGTAGGATTAAAGGTATTGGGTTTAAAGTAATGTGTTGGGCTAAAGTTATTAGGCTTAAGGGTAACAAACTAGTTTTGAAAGGTGATGGGCCACAGGTATTGGGCTTAAAGATAGTGGGTTTAATTTTGAACAAAGGATAGGATCAAGATAATGGTTTTGGTTGGAGAGCTCAAGGTGTCTAGTTTCTTGTTCTTCTTCTTTTTTTTTTTTTTTTTTTTTTTTTGGGTAGGGGCTGTAGGTTAGGTAGCAAGGTTTTTAGGGTTGAATATGGGTTTTAGGGTCATGGGTTTATGGCTTAAGGTCCAAAGGTTAAAGGTGGTTTAGGTTTACATTTGAGGTGTAAGGTTCGGGTGTTTGGTGTTTAGGGTAGACTAGGGCAAGGTGTTTAAGGTAAGGCTAGGGTGAGGTGTTTAAGGTTAAAGGTCAAGGTGATGGTTTTAGGTTTGTGGGGATGAAGGTGTTTGGATGGAGGTTAAGATGAGGTGTTTAAGATTAAAGGTTAGGGTGATGGTTTTAGGTTTATAGGGACGAAGGTGTTTGGATAGAGGTTAGAGTGTCTAAGGTTATTGGATAAGTGATGGGGTATAGGTAAGAGTGTTTATAGGGGAGATGTTTGAATGGAGATAAGAATGTTTGACCCATCTTCAGGTCAAGGTTCGACATAGACTTAAGATGAATGCATGTTTTGTGATACAATATGGATGCATGATATGTATGAGGAAAACTTTTCATAAGAATGCAGAGATGTAAGGTTTTAATTATGGTACATACAACCTAAGGCCAAGATCTAAGTTCATTACATGAAATAGTAAGGGTGGCCTGATTTGATTACCTATCACATTATAGCAGTGACATAACTAACCACATGTGAGTCAAGGAGCCTCGCGTGGGTCTAACAGTATATGCATACTCGTTACACCTTTGAAAGAATTAAAGGATTTGTTACAGGGTGGATGATTTCACTATCGGCGAATAGACCCAAGGAGGGTTACCCACTCGATGCTACTCATTATCCATTATTTTTCTAAAACTAGGTTGAATGGCAAAGAGCCTATGCAATTGATGCATGCAAAGTCACAATCATATTAAAAGGCCAAACTCTTTTTAAACCAATTAGTAGTCCACTTATTTTTCCTTTTATTAAAAGAAAGTTGATCCCCAGTGGAGTTGCCAGCTATGAGGCCTCGCCCAAGCACCGGTCTGATCCGCTAAAGGGAATTGAAATACTCATTTAGGAAAGAACTCACAAGGAAGCCCTCGAGCTTATCTTTGATAGGTTTGAAAATTATTTCTTAGAGTTGTCACCTAAATTTATTTTTATTTGGAAAAATATATAAAAAATTCATTTGACTCCAATTATTATCTAAAGGAAAAAAGATCACTAGTCTCGAAACTAAAGAGGATTCGAGGACTAGGTTTTCGGTTTAATTTAACGAAATAAGTTTGGCCAAGTAATATAAAAGTAACTTAAAATATATTTTATGAACAATTAAAATGCATGAACAATTTATAATATGCATGATCATTCAATTAATAATAAAGTAATACATAAGTAAAGGTTCAAAACAAGAGAAAGTTAATATTACAAGAAAATACCAAACTTAGGAGATACCTCCTCTAGCCTTATGGGTTCTAGGGAAGTCACATATTCCCTAAACTAAACCTAATATCAAAGTGAAAGAAAGCAAAATAAAAGTATGTGAAGAAGGTGATAAGAGAGAGAGTTGGTTAGTTTTAATTGGATTTGATGCCTAAACCAAGCATGCTTATGTATCCCTTTGAATGGAAATCAGAACCCATATAGTTCTCCTTTCTTATGAAGGGGTTAGTTTAGCCTAGCCACTTTATCATGTTTTGATTGACTGATTAAAAGAGAGTTGAGTTAATTAATTAATTTAATTGATTACCGAATTGATTAGCTAGAACCTAGATGAATCAATTTAATTAACTAACTAAAAAAGGCAAGGAAATTTAGACAACAAAAAATTAAAGGAAAAAGGAGCTTACCTTAGACAACGGGCGACAAATGGCCTCAGACGGTGGGCAACAGCTGGCTTAGGATGGTAGACCGTGACTAGCCTCGAATGGCAGACGGCAGCTGACTTTGAATGGCAGGGGGCAGCTAGCCTCGATCAACAGGTGGAGGCTGGCTTTGGATGGTAGGTGGCAGCTAACTTTAGATGGGGAGCTATGGTTGGCCTCAAAAGGCAGGCGACGGCTGGCTTCAGACAACGGGTAGAGGCTAGCCTTAGATGATGGGCTGCGGCTAGCCTTAGATTGGAAAAAATGAGCCTTGGGCAATAGACTTGCCTCAAATAGGCAAGCAAAAAGCCTTTAACTAGTCGGGTAGGTATCAAGAAGAAATCCCCCAACTTGCTTTATGAAGCAAGGTACAAATGCAAAGCTGTTTGCTTAAAGTTAAAGCTTTTCAAGCTATAGAAGTTCATTATTTGAAGTGTAGAGAGGTCCTCTATATATAGGAGGATGATTGGAGCATAGAAGGCATCAAATTCCAATATGGGATTGCAAAAATAGGGTTTTCACCAGAGTTGCCACAAAGAGCTTTATAGCACTACAGAGCTTTATGTGGTAGTGCCGTACAAGCCTCTATAGTTCTGCAGATACCTCTATGGCAATGCTGCAGGCCTTTGCGACAACAGGCCTGTTTTGGCCCGTTTTGCTCATTTCACTTGTGCTGTACTCATTACTCTATCTCGGATGATTTGAAAGGGTTCAAATGTCAAAAAGAAATGTTTTGATTTTCCCATTTTGAGAGTTTTTGACTTTTAAAGGTTTGTTTACCGAGCCTAAGTGCTTTTAAGATTCAAACACATACTAAAAGGTGCAAAATTAAGGGTTTACAATTCACTCCCTTGTCGAGGATAGATTTTAATATGGTATATACTAATCGATGAAACAATGCCATTTAAGTACCATACTAGATAAAGACTTAGTACATAAGTCTACTAAGTTGTCACTTGAGTGAATTTAGTCGATATCTCTTCTAGAGTTCATGTATATATAAAAATTTGGATGAAGTTATATGTTTACTTCATCACCATTGATATATTCACCTTTAATTTGTGCAATGCTAATTGCATTATTATCAAAAAATATTGGGAGTATCTTAGTGAGGTACTTGAAGACCATAAAATTGTAGTATCACCATAAGTGAATATATAGCCAATCTAAAATCCACCATTATGGAGATCAAACAAATAACTAATATTTGCATATAGACCAATTTCAAATATGAATCAAAATATGATCATAATATTAATAGTACATTGAAGATAACTTTTTACACCACTATAATGTCTCTTAATAGGTGCAGAGCTATACTTAACCAGGAATTTTTCTTACAAATGCAATTCAGGACTAATGCAATTTGCAAGATATATGAGTGCCCCTTTAGCACTTATATATAGTATTTCAAGACCAAATAGCTCTTTGTTATTTTATTGAAGTCTAAAAGGGTATCTCTTTACTTTATATGAGAGGATCACAACTGGTATGTTTAAAGGAAAAGATTTATCTATACAAAATTGCTTAAATACATTTTCCACATAAGTAGACTGGTCTATTAGGACTCCTTGATAATTAGTCTACAAGATGATACAAAATTTCATTTTCTTTAAATTTTTCATCTTGAACTCACTTTACAAATAGGTACATACTTTTTTAAGTTCATTAGGAGTCACATTGATATTTAAATCATCAAGATATACTGCTATAATAATATTTACCATTCTATAGTCTTTTTATGAATACAAATGGATATAGTGTATTATTCACATATCTTTTTTTCAATAAGAATTTACCCAAACAATTATACCACGTGTCCATATTACTTTAATCCACACATAGATTTTTGCGATTTGATGGAATATATGTCACTTATTTAATGTACATTCATTTATGATATCTTTAATCATTTTGGGACTCTCATACAAATATCATTTTCATAAGGCGTATATCAAGTCTTTCTTAAACTGCTATACTAATTAAGTATTGGAATATGATCATTTTCATAATAAGAGAATTATTTTGCTCATAGTTGATGATAGAACAAGTCTAGTTCTACTTTAATTGCCTCTTTCCATGATGATTAATCATGTTTATTCTAATGTTTAGTTATATTTATAGATTTTAGATCTAGATTTTCTCTTGAAACAACAAGAGCTACTACTAAGGCAAATTCATCGTCGATGATAACTGAATTTCTATCAACCATTTATCTTATATCATAGAAATAATTGAGATATCATAGTTTTCATTTATATGATCATCAACTTCAGAAGCCATATTTGGAGGATCTAATTATTCCGTTGTCTCAGTTTGTGTCTCATAATTGGCTATAGCTCTTTGATTGAGATCTTCTTCTTCAGGAGGTTTCTAGTTAGGAGATTTTATGAGTGACGCTACTTTTCTTTTATGTGGATTTTTATCTTTAGTTTCAATTTACTATCAATGCTTCTTGAGTATAGTGAGATTGATTAATTTTCTAAATGCATTTCATTATTAAGAATCTATGTAAAAAATTATTCCCATTGAATTTAAGACATATAAAAATATCAACCAAACTTTAATTCACTATACTTCCCTTTATTTATTTAAATAACTTAATTTGCATATATTTAAAATATATATAAATAGACCAATCAGAAAAATAAAGTAATATTAATTTTAATAAATATTAAATTCATAATTTATCATACTAAGGAAAGGTACACTACCAAAAAATCGCTATTTAGCGACGGAATTTTCTGTCGCTAAATAGCAAAATTCCATCGCTAAATGATTATAGCGATGGAATTACGAGGAGAAAAATCCGTCGCTATAACCTTGGTCGCTGATTTTTTTGCGGCGAAAATAGGAATCTGTCGGTAATCAATGACATAAATTTTCTCGCTAAATTTTATCGCAAAATTCAGTGACGAAAATTCCGTCGCAGGCTAATCCATAGTTGATCTGTTAGAGTTTAAAACTAAATTTAAATAAAATCAATCTGTCACCATTTTATTGCAATGGAATATTCTGTCAAAATTCCACCGTAATTTATAATTAAAAAATAATTTATTCCATCGCAATTATGCATATATTACGTCGCAATTTTTTATTTAAAAATTTATCGTTTATTTTTTCGTCGCAAATCTGTCAGAAAAATCTGTCGCAAAATTTTATTTCTTCGTAAATCTGTTGCAAATATTTTTCATTTAATTTTTTTTATGATTATGTTATTATATATATTTATATATGTTATATTTATATACTAATATGTTTCAACAATGTTAACAATATTAATATGAATATTAAAAATTCAATTAGTAATAAAATATTAACATAAGTTATACATCATAAAAAAGTAACAACCATAAATAATAAATCATAAAAAGTAGCAATATAAACAGGAAAATACTAATAATAGAGTCCTAAATCATCCTCCTAATCATGCTACTCATCAATATGAGATGGATCATCATATGCATGATTATTAGCCACAGTATTATCATCAGCAGCAGCAGTATCATCATTACTCGGATGATCATTCTAGACAGATGAAACAGGATCCAAGCCTCTTGCAATCGTAAAACTCTTCAGGCGATGAAGGCGTTCTGTCAGCTCTCGTTCTCTCTCCAATACCATCCTTTGTAACTGCTGTTGAATTACTTCTTAAACTCCTAGACTTGAAATCAATTGAATCATATCCTGTTCATTGCTTGGCTGGGAAAAAGCAGGAGGAGGGACAGATGGTGGGTAAGTAGCAGAAGATGAGCTACCACCTTAATGTCCATAATATGACAATGCACAAGAACCGACTCCGTAAATCCTCTTCTTCTTGTTCTCCCCTCCAATAGCTCTCAAGTATAAGTCCAACTCATCAGCAACAGTTGGCTTATTAGATCCTGGTGTTAGCTAGGACATCTCTCCGTGCAATCTCACAATCTCATCCTATTAAATAATTCAATTAACAAATTTTAGTTATATAAAAAGGTTGCACATAATTTTTATTATTTTTTAAAATTACAAGCTGAAATTTTATAATAAAATAAATTATAAAGTTTTGAGAATTTTGAATTATTTCCATCATTAGAAAAAAATTTATTTATATAAAAATATTTCACAAATGAATTAAACTAACAAATAAAATTTTAGACTTACATGAACTGCCTTCAAGTGAGAATCAACAAAACTTCCATCGGCCTTCCTAGTATGAGTATGAATGAAAATCTCCGTCGGCAATGGATCTCTTCCTAATGTAGAAGCCTTTAAAACATTACAAAGTATTTAAATTTTATATTTTTCACAAACTGCTAGGGACATTTAAAAAATTTGTACTTATATAGTAAATTAGAATATATACTAACCAATCTACGGCGATGCTCCTCATGGGAGATAGAACCGCTTGTATGGCAAGATGGCCCACTAGCATCACCCCCTTATTCAGAATAGTGATTCTTAGATGCCGTAGCAGACTTTGTTATCCTATGATCTTTCTTTAATTCCTCACACCACTGCTTATAGACATCCTCTTCAAGAAATTTTGGCTTTTTACCAGACCTCTTTACATTACTAACCATGTCAGAATATCGCAATGCACACTTCTTCTTCTAAGCAATTTTCACCTTTGAATCTATAGCCTTGTCCTAAACAAAATTTTTCTGCAACAAAGTGTTTAATGACTATATATATATATATATATATATATATATATATATATATATATATATATATATATATATATATATATATATATATATATATATATATATATATATATATATATATATATATATATATATATATATATATATATATACAAACTTTGACAAAAACATTCCCTATATATATGAAATTTTTCATATTAATAAATCGAATTAAAATTTATAATTTTGACAAAAACCTCCCTAATATATATGAAATTTCTCATATTAATAAATAGAATTAAAATTTATAACTTTGACAAAAACCTCCCTAATATATATGAAATTTCTCTTATTAACAACTGGAATTTATAGAAATTTCGGCAAAACTTTCCCTATATACTAGAATTATCCTCTTATTAACAGTTAAAAAAACAATATAATTATTGTCCAAACACTTCAATATCATCAACATAATACATTATCATATAAATTGCCTAACCCGGGCCTCCAAGTAATAACCCCTTTCACCATAACAAAAATCTATCATAATAATCATAAGTTTTTATTATTAAATTACAAGTA
Organism: Reutealis trisperma; assembly: GCA_947687605.1. Taxonomy (NCBI): domain Eukaryota; kingdom Viridiplantae; phylum Streptophyta; class Magnoliopsida; order Malpighiales; family Euphorbiaceae; genus Reutealis; species Reutealis trisperma. The sequence continues at coordinate 71,858 of CANTUT010000673.1, forward strand.
AATTTCTAACAAATAATTAAGTTTATATGGCCAAATAATCAAATTAAAGGTATATATATATAAACTTTGACAAAAACCTCCTATATATATATGAAATTTCTCGTATTAACAACTGAAATTTATACAGTGATTTACTAATGTTTTACTTAAACAAATATATATAAGATAACTAGATCAATTAACACAAAATTCACCATAATTACATATACAAATGTTAAAAATCTATAAAAATTTCAGCAGAACTTCCCCTATATACTGAAATTATCCTCCTATTAACAATTTAAAAAATAATATAATTATTTCCCAAACACCTCAATATCATCAACATAATACATTATCATATAAATTGTCCAACCTGGGCATCCAAGTAATAACCCTTCCGCCATAACACAAATCTATCATAATAATCATTAGTTTTGATTATTAAATTACAAGTAAATTTCTAACAAATAATCAAATTTCTATGGCCAAATAATCAAATTAGAGGTAAAATTCAAACAAATAATCAAATTATAATTAAAACATTTAATGTTTATATTAATTACCTTAAATTCTTCCCAGTAATAATCCTCAACTTTCTTTGGCACTTCCTTTCAAGAATAGCCTTTTGGATATATCCTCTCCTTGAAGACCATAGTGATCATCTTTGCACACTCGCTAGACGGAAACAAGCTATAATACATAAATTATAAATAATTAATATATAATATTAGTAAAATATTAAATTTGTGAAATTGGTATTGTGAGGCCTCGCCCGAGCACCGGTCCGATCCGCCGAGGAATTGAAATATTTTTCGGGAGAAACTCCACAATTGGAACTCGTTGTGAGTTCAGAAAATTAATTTTTGTGATTTGAAAGTTGTAAAAGGGAGTCGCCACTTTAATTTACTTATTTTAATTGGGAAAATTAAAGAAAACCCAAATTGATTGACTCCAAAAATGACTTGATTTTATCCCAATGGAAAATGCACCAATCCGCGAGTGATCAAGGAGGGCTTGGGGGTTAGGTTTTGATAATTACACAATTAAGAAAAATACGATTTTCTTTAGTTTGGCTAAAATTGCAAAATAACTTTTAAAAATAAATTTTTGTATATGCATGAACAAGAATATAATGATGAATGAAACAGATATACATACATATATATATATATATATATATATATATATATATATATATATATATGATGTGATGGACTGACAATAATAAATAAATAGGCAAGATAAATCCTACTTAATTATTACAGTATCAAAACAAATGAAATAAAGAGGATCTTTCCTCGAGCTCTTATGGGTACTAAGAAAAGTACACATTCCCCAACTAACTATAAAATCATAAACGAAAGATTAATGTAAATAAATTAAAATAAAAAGGATATTGATAAAAAGATTTTGGAGTTGGTGCCCTTCAGAATGGCAGCATGTGTATCCTATCAAATAGGAATCAAACCCCATGCAGTTCTCCCTTCTTGCAAAGGAGGAGTTTTAAAAATGTGTTGGTTTGCTTATTAACTTAATTTTGATTCTTAAATTAATAAGTTTTCATATCTTTTTAGTTTTAGACTTAAAGAATTTTCTAGATCAGAATTTAGAATTTTAAAAATAGAAAAAGGGATTATACCTTCGCTTTTCTTGACTTTTGAACAAATGGAATGAGTTTTGCTCCGAATCTCAACTCCGATTTGAATCCAAAAGAAACTCGGAATCTGGATCTAAAAAGCAACAAGTATGTTAGTACAAAGAGAGGATTTCTACCTTAGAATGTGTGTTAACTGCTTTGGAATGTCTTAGAATGCATTGGAGTGTGTTGGAATGTGTCCAAATGAGCTTGAAGGAGGCTCTATTTATAGAGCTACCAGAGGGGGTTCCAGCGGTATAGACGGCGGCATTGGCACATCGCCGGCGGCACTGGCGATGCGTCGGCCATCTAGGCGGCACGGCAGGCATGCCGCCTGGATGCCAACACCAATTCAGTGCCACCAGCAAGCATGCCTCTCATGTAGTTCAACCTGCTTCCTGCTTTTTTGTTCGTTTTGGGTCCGTTTCAGTTCCAATTCAAGCTCCATTTGATCTTATGGGTTCGTAACTGAAAGACGGTCAACTGGAGGAGAAAGATTTAGAAAATTTATTTTTTGATAGGGTGCTATCCCGCACCATGCAAGGGGCACTGCCCCCTTAACCCTTGCCTGCTAACCGGCTAGCAGGACTACCATATGCGTAGTGCCCTATTCTTAGTAAGTGTCAAGCTGCAGCCAAATCAAGAGGTGCAAATTTAAGGGTTCACAGGTATTAAAAAATTATAAATGAAATTATACTTAACTCATTTGAATTTAAAACAATGACAATGATCTTTCTATCATGACTCCTCTCATAAGTCTCAATAGGTGCATAAGCAGAAGCACCTTGCGAAGAGCTATGACCGGCCTCAAAAGTTGATGCTGATGCAGTACAACTTCTTGTAGGAGTGGGTGCTACCTCACCAGGTATCTCATCAGGATTAGGAATACAAGATGATGATTATGAAGGGCGTACTCCCAGATAACTAGGAGGAGCATCAATATTAATGGTTGAGGAGGCCTAATAGAAGGAGGTGCTGTCGAACCAGAAGGAAGTGCAGACAAACTCAAAGGAGCATCAATAGGGGGATGTACTGGCAGAGTCAAAGACTGAAGTTGAGGACGTAATGGACTTGAATCTGTAGTACCTCTACCATGTCCCCTAGTAGGTGCAATACCTCTACCACGCCCCTTAATAGGGAAATTACCTCTCCCACAATCTCTATCCATACCTGAAATCATATGAAATTAAATGATTAAAAAAAATAGTATTTTGCTTGTTATACATTTATATACTCACACACAAGCAAGATAATTGTATACAAGTAAAACAAAATATTTTATATTATCACAATAATAGAGTTAAAATAAAATATTTTATATTATTACAATAATAGAATTATAATATGTCATTAGATAAACAAATTATTAAAAGATCTTATGCATCTGAATCACTATCTTCAACATCATTCAACTCTTCATCAAATTCTGCTTCCCCTTCTGTTTTTTAGTCTACTGGTGCTTCATCTTCTGTTTCAACCTCTTCAATGTCTAATTCATTACAATAACCAAATGGATCATTAAGTGAATGATCCTCATCGATAGGTGCAAGTGACACTTCCCTAGCATCCACAACATCCTCTTGGAAAGGTGAAACACGTGATGGAAGGGTGTTCATTTGTGATTTGGCTACCTCGACAACTGGTCTAGCTTTAATCTTGCACACAGCCCACCAATCTATATCGACACCTTTACAACCAGGATATGGGACATAATATACTTGAACTACTTGCATTGCCAAGATAAATGGTTCATATTTATTAAATCTTCTTCTCATATTGATATCAACAAGGTTATAATTTTGATGTATTTTCATCCCTACATTTGGGTTTGGATCAAACCAATTACATTTGAACAGTAAAGTTCTCTTGATTGGTAGTATCGGATACTTTAATTGCAGTACCTCTATCAATCGACCATAATAATCACTTGATTGTCCCTTAATACATACTCCACTATTATTTGTGACTTGTCTATCACTATGCACTTCAGTGTGAAATTTGTATCCATTGACAAAGTACACAGGATAACAAGTAATAGTCCATAAAGGACCCATTGCTAAAGACTATATGAAAGGGTTCGAGATGCCATTTGTTGGATTGTTTGCCTACCTAATAAAATATAAAAATTTATAATTAATAAGCCAATATTGTTGTAATAAGTACCATTTATAACTATGAACAATTAATAAGAAGCACTCACATATAATTCGAACCAACTAGCAAATTCATGTTCTAATATGTCATCTATCTCCATATCAGTGATTGTTGGTCGAGAGGTTCATAATTCCTTAATGTAGACCTTAGAAGAAAATAAAATAATTAAATATAAAATTACAATATGATAATAAGGGATAAGAATGACATCGAAGTAGCTCTATCTATTAACTTACTCAAAAAATGGAGAAACATCTTCACAATTCAACAGAATATATGTACGAGCTGCATTATACTCCTCTAATGTCAAACGCCTTATTTTTGCTTTTCCATATGGATGACCCGGATCAGTAAAGATTGCAATGTTTTCTTCTATTTCTTCTCCTTCCACTTGTCCTCCATCTTCATTCCGTGGCACTTTTCGATGCCTTGTGTGCACTTTAGGTTCAAAATAAAAGGAACAAAAGGATGAAGCTTCTTCCACTAAACATGCATTGCATATAGAACCTTCAACCTTAGATTTATTCTTGACATTGTTTTTCAGGTGTCGAAGGAAACTATAAAGATATATAAAAGAAATATAAGTTAAATACTAGAATAGATGATGAACATTAATAAGTTGAATATCCTAAAATATCCATACCGTTCAAATGGATACATCCATCTATATTGAACTAGACCTGCAATCTTCACTTCATAAGGCAAATGAACTGGAAGATGTTCCATAGAGTCAAAGAAACCAGGAGGAAATATCTTCTCTAATTTGTATAGAATGACTGGAATTTCTTCTTCTAATTTGACCATGTCTTCTACATGAATCATGGTTGAAGTAAGATCTTTGAAAAATAAACTCAATTCTGTAATAGCTTCCCAAACCTTCTTTAGGAGAAATGCACGAAAAGCAATTGGTAACAATCGCTGCATGAATACATGGCAATCATGACTTTTCATCCCAAATAATTTATATTTTCTCATGTCAACACATCGACCCACATTAGACACGTATCCATCTGGAAACCTAAGGCTCTTCACCCATTCACATAGGACTTTTTTTTACTCTTTGTCCAATGTGTACCATGCCTTTGGATATAACTTAGTTACTTCATCTTATTTAAGCTCGGGTCTCCTACACAATAGCTTCATATCAGCTCTAGCTTTGGCATTATCCTTAGTCTTCCCATCTATGTTCATTACAGTGTTGAACACATTCTCAAAAACATTTTTCTCAATGTGCATCACATCCAAGTTGTGACTTATGAGAAGGGAACTCCAATAAGGTAAATCCCAAAAGATGTTTCTCTTCCTCCAACCACAAATACGAGCATTATGATCATTCGCACCAACTTCAATAACCTTTTTTAAAGTCAGTTTCTTGATTTCCTCAAGGATCTGCTATCCAGACTGTAATGGGAGTGCTAACTTCTCAACTATAGTTCCCTTTATAAAATGAGTCTTATCACATCGAAATGAGTGATTTGGTGGTAAGAACTTACGATGATTGTCAAATCATGACTGCTTTCCACCTTTAGGTAGGGTCATTGCATTAGTTTCATCATGACAATAAGGACAAGCTAGCCGTTCATGAGTACTCCAGCCAGATAACATCGAATATGCTAGGAAATCGCTTATTGTCCACATCAAAGCAACTTTCATATGGAAATTTTGCTTATTTGACACATCATATGTCCAAACTCCAACATCCCACAACTGTTTCAATTCTTCAATTAAAGGTTGTAAATACACATCTAACTTGTCCTTAGGGTTATTCAGGCCTGGAACAATCACCGTAAGGAATATGTACTCCTCCTTCATATATAACCATGGAGGCAAATTATACGGGGTGACTATTACTGGCCACGAGGAGTATTGTTATCCCAATTGTCCAAAAGGCTAAAATCCATCTGTGCATAGTCCGAGTCTTACATTTCTACTCTCAGATGTAAAAGATAAATGAGTTTGATTAAAATGCTTCCATGCTTCACTATCTAAACAATGGCGCATAATGCCTTCTTCCTCATCATGGTTGGCATGCCATGTCATGTACTTTGCTGTGGATTCTAAGGCATATAATCTCTGAAGTCTAGGAGTTAGAGGAAAGTAATACATCTTCTTATATGCAACATATTTCTTTCATTTCGTAGAACCCCGTCTAGGTGCCTTATACCTGGGTTGACCACAGAACTTGCAATTAAGCATATCAGAATCACTCTTCCAATATATCATGCAATTTTTACTACAATAGTCAATTTTCTCCACTGGAAGTCCTAGACCTTTGACTAACTTCTTAGTGCAATAGAAGTTATCAACCATCATGTTATCTACTGGTAGGATCTCTTTGATAAATGATAACATATCATCATAACACCTTTCTGATAAGTGGTGTTCTGACTTCATGTTCAATAACCGAGCCACAGCAGATAACTTTGAGTGTTTCTCACATCCTGGCCATAACTCTTCGTTAGCAGCTCTGAGCATATCATATAAATTTTAAGCTGATGGATTAGGAGCTTCTTCTGTAGCATCCCAATTAAAGTCTGGACCAGTCGCATCCATAACTAATCTATTAAATGCATCCGACGAATTTGGCTGACTGACTGATTCACTTATACCAAAATTAAAGTTCATCTGATAAGATGTCCCAACATTTTCTTCTTCACCATGCAATTTCCATACATAGTAATCTGAGACAAATCCGTGTCTCAAAAGATGTAGCTTCACAACTTCCACATCTTCATAACTGCGGTTCTGACACTTAGTCCTTTTGCATGGACACTTAATCTGCATTCCTTGGTTATATCCAAGTTGGCTACAGACAAACTCAATAAACTGATCTACCCCTTCCACAAAATTAAGATTTAAATACCCATCAATTGTTCTAACATACATCCATTATCGATTTAAAGTCATCTTGCACTCCTGTAGGTATAGAATATTAAGAACGTGAAATATCAACTTATTACAATCCACTAGCAAAACGTAATAACCATAAACTTTTGTAGTTCTAAACATAAATCCTCACACTTAACCTAAATCTTTTATTAATCCTTATATCTCCTTTCTTAAAAGGTAAGATCCTAACCATTCAGAAAACCATTCCAATGCAATCAATTAATGGTACATGATTTTAATCATAAAGCTCTCGAAATTTCGACAGCATGTCACTATAGTTCTCGAAGTGCACTAGTTGAAATACGCACAAATAAAATATTTATGTCGACCTCACTATGCACCCGAGAACGTATAGGTCATACTGTTTAAATTTCAATGACAACTTTATGATTAAATATGTTACCTAATTGAAAAGGATGATATTTTCCAAACTGTCCACATTGGACAATTCAGTGACATCTCACTATCACAGTGAGAATGACACTAAACGATTATCTAAGGTTTACTAAACGATTATGCAACAAAAAATCCAGTAACATCTCCCATATATATACGATGATCCACTGCATAAAATACAATAAAATCTGTTGTATGCGTGTACGTGTGTCTATATTGAGTTCTAAATCACACAGTTCTTATAATACCACTAAATCAAAATTAATTGATGATGATGACCATATTAAAGATAATTGGTGATGAGACTAATTATATTAATATTAATTTTGTCAAACATTTTCCATATAAATGTAGTATAAAAAAAATTATACTATATATATTTTGTCAAACATTTTCCTTCAAATATCACCCCTTTGGCTAGAACTCAAAACTCCCCATAACCTTTTTCTTTTTTCTTTTTTTCTCAATAATTTAAAGTTAAAAATTTTCAGCAATATTTTAAAGTTTTAATTAAATTTAAATTCACCTAAATTGATTGTGATTTATTTTCTCCTTTAATCTTCAATTATAGCTAGGCTACTAATTAGTGATCATAAAAGTGGATTTTTGTGGGTAGATTTAGAGGTGGTTTTAAACTCGAACTCTTAAATTATTTATAGTTTTAGGTATGTGAATTAGTAATTACATGATAACTATAACATATATATGAATTTGGGTGATGGTCTATTATATATATTTGTATATATAATTTTATTCTATCACTCACCAATTACATGATTTTTTAAAAGAAATGTAAAGTATAGATAAGAAATTTTATAAAATTCTGAAACTTATTGAATTGAGGTGCCTCCAATAAGTTGGAAACTTAATTTGTCAAAGTCTAACATTACTATATTTCAATGACTTCTAGTTCATGGAGATAGCTTTTCCTTGCATAGTGATGCATGTGTTTGTATATATTTTCATAGATATTTATACAAATTATTTACATATATCCAATCATAGAAATAAAATCATTGTCTTTTATATGATCTATGATTAGTTAGTTGTGTTTAACTAATCTACTTTTAATACTAGCTAATTATTCTAATTGATGAATTTTTAAACTTACAAAGAGAATCCAATATGCTAGCTACACCGAATTGCCAGCATTTCCAGTTGGATTAATAGTACATAATTGACTAAGAAGTACAAGCTACATGCATGGTTAATTAATTATAATATTAAGTCAATAAACTTATCTTATATAGTAAATCAATAAATGATAAGATATTTTATTTAATATAATTTTTTTATTTAATTTTATTGATAAAAAATATTGAAATTATTTTTCTCTATGTATTTTTAATTAGCCAATAAATTGCAATAATATTAACGAGTGTACATATTTTTTAAGATAATAAAATGTTTTTAATTGATGGAAGTTTTTATATTTTTCTTTAAGAAATTTGTATGAAGGCAACACACAACTAATTTATTATACACAGGAAAGGAAGGAAGGTATTTTTCAGAGGATATATATAATAATAATAAAAAAATTAGCCTAGTTAATTAATTAGCCTCATTTCTGAAATTGATATTTTAGTTAATTTATAGATATTTTAATTTAACTTTAACTAGCATATTATATTATAATAAGCTACTTTCATTTCTCTCTTATTCTTTCTCTACCTATATAGCTAGGGATTTTTCAAATGTAAGTTTTTTAATATGAATTAAGAATTAATTAAATATATTATTAATTTAATTATTCTTAAAGCAGTACCCAAATCAAATTAAGATTTTACATAAATATATAACAGGACCTAGGATTATCATGTGGAAGCAATGAGCCTATATATAACGATTCAACAAAATAATATCAACTAGAATCTCACAGCCACTACAAGTTTCAGTGAAGAACATCTAGAACAAGCAGAAATCTATCAAATTAAGGCTATTAAAAATAGAATAAGGCAGATTAAAAATCTATCAAATTAAGTCTATTACAAATAGAATAAGGCATATTAAATCTATCAAAATTAAGTAAATCTATCAAAATTAAGGCTATTAAAAATATAATAGAAATTATAACCAAAATCAGATCAGAAATTAAGATTCATGAACCAGAAGCAAGAGAGAGATCCTGCGATGAACCAGAGACAATGTCAACCATCAGAATCGACAAAGAGAGATGGGAAAACGGTGGAGGATTTAATTCATTTCTCTGTCAACAAGAACAAAACCAGTTACTCAATCAAATTCAAGAACAAAATAACCCATTATTATTTCATAAAATCATATTCAACCATCAACCAACAAAACAAAAATAAAAAAAACAACCAAAATCAGATAAAAAATAACCAACAGTCAAAATAAATTCATATTCTCACAAAACCCATAACATAATTGGACAAAATCCCAACAAAAGCTTACAAAATTATGTTATTGACATGCATTTTCACATAAAATCACAGAAATTTGAAACAAATGCAAATAAAAAAAAATGTCACAAAACTGGACCTGCGATAATGCCTAGATGAGTGAACCACCAGAGTGAGAGAGAGAGAGATCTTGCGCCAAATCAGAGACCCATGAACCACCAGAAGTGAGAAAGAGAGATGAGGAAACGGTGGAGGACAACCAGATGCCCAAGACTTCACCAAAATCCAGCAGCTATACAACCCAGAAGCAAGACAGAGAGAGGGGAAACATTGACTTCTGTTTCGTTCCTAGGACTTCAAGATAATCCAATACCCCTTTTAAATCAAACCCATTGTCAAATTTTTCATCAAACAAACGAAATTTGAAGGGAAAATGACAGTTTTATTTTTGGCAAATCTGAAGAGAGAAACAGCAAGATGAGAGCGCGCAGTTGGGAAAAAGAACAGAGAGTGCATCCCAGCTAATTAATTGGCTGTCCAATTAATTAAAAAGATTTTAAAAAATAGCAACGGATTTTCGTCGCTATTCTAAATTAAATCCGTCGGTAAAATAAAAAGAAAAATCTTTTTTTTAGGTCAGAATAATAACAGAATCATCCATCGCTGATTCTGTCGCTAAACTATCGCTAATCTGTCGTTAAGTTGTGGCGTCAATATTTCACGCTATTTTTTAGCGACGGAATTATTCAGTCTCTAATCTGTCTGTAATGTGTCACAAATCTGTTGGAATTCTGTCGCTATAATTTTTAATTTATTATTTCTATTATTTTTAAAATTCATCGTTGTTTTTCGCTGATTTGTTGCAAATTAGCGACGAAATACTGTCCGTCGCTAAATTCCATTGCTATTTCGCAAATTTCTTGTAGTGGTTAGTACTAATTATGCTTCTCTATACCAACACAAATCCAACAATATATGCAATCCAGGAATAATTCTATCAATTCACAAATTAACAATACCATGTCACTTATATAATTTATATTCATCTTATCTCACATTTAGATCTTTAATTGCTTTCACATCCAATGCATATTAACATAAGAAAATGCAAGAGATGTATAACACACAGCTTTCTCATAGGCTATTCAACTAACAAATATATATATATATATATATATATATATGTATGAGACTTGTATTATCCATAAAATAAATTTTAAGTCGAGATATTAAGATCGAAGGATATGTAATAATATATACACTAGTATAATTGCTCTCAATTTAATAAATCAAATAAACCTATTAATATGAATGTAAGATAACCACTTTTTCCGCAAAGCAAGTCAATCAATCAATAAATAAATAACTTAGTGTCGGATTTCATGCCATAAAAAAATTAAAAACCATGACTTTAAAACTATGCATAAAATGTGTTGTTATAATTGATAACCAATTAAAAATTGCAATTTGGTTGGTTAACCAAATAGGCCTTACCTATCATTCTAATGCATATAAATAATAATGAAACACCCAAAACACAAAGATCAAAGCAAAAGAGTTTACCTTAATTTTATGGGTATTAGCACCAACTCTTTGAATTTTTTTTTTTATGCACCGTTACTTTATTGACATCCAATTTATTCAATGTTAGTCATCAATTCACTCATGCAACTTAAATTAAATTTATTAGTTACTCAGGAACATAAAATATCAATTTTTCAGGAATTTCTATTTTATTTATTTATTTTTTATTAGTTTTTCAGGAACTGGAGAGAATACTAGTTCTTCAAAAATTATAAGGAATACTAGTTCTTTAGGAACTATATTTATTATTAGTTTTTCATGAACTGTAATTATTACTAATTCTTCAGAAACTGTAATTATTATTAGTTTTTCAGAAACTGTAAAGATTATTAGATATTTATGAATTATAAATAATATTAATTATTCAGGAACTAAAATTTAAAATATAATATTAGTTCTTTAGGAACTAGAATTTTAAAATATTGTACTAGTTTTTCAGGAACTAGAATTTAATTAATTAACCATCAAATAGTATATCAAATTTTTATAAATCTCAAAAAAATTATTTTTTTTTTGAGGAACAATAATAAAAAAAAAAAACTTTATGATTATATTGAGCATATAATATATGTGAGAACACATAATAGTAATAAAACATTATTTGAGAACATATAATAGTAATAAATCATTGATAAAAATTACATATAATAATAATAATAAATCATTGATAAAACGTGATATATATTAACTTATATATTGAGTTACAGTGGTTTTGAAAAAAAAAATGTATTTGATAAAGAAACAAGCACATAAATAATAATAATAATAATAATTAATTAGACAAAAATTATTTACCACAAATTTTGAATTTTGTTTTTTCAAATTTTTCGTCTTAATTGGATTGTAGTAAATCACAAGCTATCCAAAATTATGAATAGTCTTGCAGAATGATTCATGCAAATAATATGTTATAAAAAAAGAATAATTATAAAGAATAGACAAAAGAGAGAATAGAAAAAGAGAATAAATTTTTATATATTATTTTATTGACTATATCATCTATTTATAAGTGTAAAAGGTTATAAAAATAGAATTATAGATAGAGTCTTATACTATTTCTAGACCTTAAAAATACTATTTCTAGATCTTAAAAATTATTTTCAATATAATCGCACGGATTAGACAGCTAGTAATATAATAAGGGTAAAGTTTATACACAATTATCCATCTTTTGGTGGGTAGTCTCAAATGTTTATAAAATATTTTTAATTATCATTAAAAAATAATAATTAGTTTCAAAACATATATTTATTAGTAAATTAAATCTAAATTAATAAATTGTATTCGCTCTTTGTAAAATGAGTAAGGAATTAGAGTAGTCATTCAACATGCCAAGTGGCTTTAAAAGACTTCTTAATTCAAAAAAAAAAAAAAAATTCTGAAGACTGTATAATTTGAGAGATAAATTCTAAATGAAAAGAAATTGGATTCTTTTTAAAACGCATCTTATATGAATCAATTAAGTATATGAAAAGAAAATAGGACAGCCGGAAGGGGAATAAGGCAAGGTAAGCCTTTCGTGCCATCAAAACAGCAAAAAAATAATAATAATAATAATAACAATAAGAATTACATTGATTGATGAATGAGAAATATAACTTGAGAATAAATTAGAATTGATTGATTTGCTGAGGTGGTCTTTAAAGTCGAAAATTAACCAATTGATATTAATTTACGCACAGATGAATCCTTGAGGAACCTTCTTGCCACAGTAGTTGAGCAACAAACTTAAGTCAATGGGAAGATTCAAGTTAATGCCTAAAAGACGAGCTTTGATGGTTGTGCAAAGACAAACAGCTGCTTCAAGATCAACAAGATCACCAAGAAGGCTGCAACAAGGACTCTTTGGTGGCTTACCAATTGTAACACTCAATAAATCTTTCAAAACATCCACGCATACACCCAATTTTAGGGTGTCTCCAGGGCAATTAGCACTGCCATTACCATTACCATTGCCATTTCCGTTGCCATTGCTGTTGCCGTTGCTGTTGTTGTTGCTGTTGCTGTTGCCATTGCCGTTACCATTGCTATTGCCATTACTTATTCCATTACCATTACCATTTGATGGGGAATAGGAAGAGCTCACCAAAGTAAAGAAAAGGAGGTTGAGGGAGAGGAGAAGGGCAGCTCTTGAAGCTATGTCTCAATAGGAAAATGTTTTCAAATTCTTGAATCGTTTGATTTGTTAGTTTCAAGAGATTGATTAAAATGATGGAAAGGTTTAAGGATTTTATACAAGGAGATTAAGCACTACTTGTGAATAAAAAACCATACAATGTGATCCATGTAGAATCATTTGCATGGTTATATTATCGGACACAACCTGTCATTGCTGTGTGGAGATATGTAAAGATGATCCGTGTAGAATCTTTGAAATGTCTTCAATGTTAGCTACGTGTGGGCACATTCCAAAATTAACACATATTGTATATACATATATAAATACATTCTATAATGGTATTTTCTATCGTTACTTTATTTTTAAATAAAGTAACCTATTTTGTTTGCAAAAAAAAATTCACGAAAAATAATAATTTTATTTATATTTTTTCATAAATTAAATTATTTTTCATAATTTTTTTTAATTACGAAAAAAACTTTTAATTTTGTGAAAATATAACTTATTTTTTGCAAAATAACAATTTTATGAAAAAGAAAAATAATTTCATAATTACAAAAAAAGGCTCTGTTATAAAAAATTATAATCTTTTTATATTTTTTCGTAAATTAGACTATTTTTTTATAAAGTTTATAGATATATAAATTTAAAATACTACCTTAATCATTTTAGTATTTTTCATTTTTAATTAGTAAAATGTAATAGCAGGTTAATTTAATTATAATACTTTAAATATTTTAATTATATTTATTGTTTATAATTATCTTATTTACCGTAAAAAATAAAATTTTGTATTTTATTTAAAACGAAATAATATAAAAATTTATCTATACGATTTCTTTTATAAGAAGATTGTGATTTTTTTTAAAAAGAGTAACATTTCTTGCACTTTCAAAATTATTTTTTCTTGTAGAATTATTGTTTTGTATAAAATAAATCATATTACAAGATAAATTATATTTTTATAAAATTAGAAATTTTTCCACAATTAAATAAAATTGTGAAAAAATAGTTTAATTTACAAAAAAAAATATAAATAAAATTATGATTTTTCGTAAAAAAAAAAAAACTAATTTTTGCATAAATTTTGTATAACTACCATAATAGGTAAAATAATTAATATTAATATTTTAAAATTCACATGCTAACAAATTAAAACTAGTATCTGAATTGATATAATTGGTCCATATCAATTTTTATTATTTGCAAACTCCTACAATCATTAATAATTAATTAATTATTATATTATTAATCAACTCACTCTAGGATTAACATGAAATTCCTTTGATATTCCCAATTTATTAACATAGGATATCAAATTGTTACTATTTAACACATACCTAAGATCTTCATGAAAAAATCTGTTAATATATATATATATATATATATATATATATATATCAAAGTGAAGGGTATGGAATAAATTCCTATTGTTAGTGAGTTTTCATATGTGTTCACTGTAGAATTATTGGGTTTACCATCAAAAAGGAAGGTTGAATTCATCATAGAAGTATTACCGGGAACCAATATGATTTCCATGCCACTGTATTGTATGGCACCATCTGAATTGAAAGAATTAAAGATGCAATTGCAAGATATGCTAGACAAGAAATTCATTCAGCCTAGTAGCTCACCGTGGGGTGCACCAGTGTTGTTTGTAGAGAAGAATGATGGATCTATGCAATTATGCATTGATTATCGACAACTCAACAAAGTCACAATTCGGAATGAGTATATGCTTCACCAAATTGATGATTTATTTGATTAGTTACAAGGTGCAAGCCATTTAAAGGATAGATTTGAGATCAGGCTACGATCTAATCAGGATTTAGAAGGAAGATGTGAGCAACAAAACAAATTTTTGAACCAAATATAGACATTATCAGTTCCTAGTTTTGCCTTTTTGGATTGATGATTGTGTCAACTGCTTTTATGACTTGATGAACTGGGTCTTTAAGCCATTCTTCAATAATTTTGTCATTGCGTTTATTGGGGATATTTAAGTGTATTTGAAGAGCAAAGAAGAGCATGATGAGTACCTTCGCATTGTATTACAGATGTTGACAAAACGTCAGTTATATTCTAAGCTATCCAAATGTAAGTTTTGACTTAATAGTGTGTGCTTTGTGGAACATGTTGTCAATAAGGAAGGATTATTAGCGAACCAAATGAAGGTTGAAGCGATTCTCAATTGGCCTCAACCCACTAATGTGATGGAAGTTAGGAGTTTCTTGGGCTTAGTAGGCTACTATTAGAGGTTTGTACAAGATTTCTCTTAGATAACTACTCTTTTGACCAAGCTTACTTAGAAGAAGGTGAAGTATCAATGGTCTAATTATTACACAGAGAGCTCTCAAAAGCTCAAGACTTGTCCTATTATTGCTCTAGCATTAGCTCTACCATCGAGTGAAGGTGGATATGAAATTATTTTGATCCATTAAGAGTAGGGTTTGGATGTGTCTTAATGTAACATGGGAAGGTATTTGCTTATGCATCTAGATAGTTAAGAAGGCATGAACTGAATTACCTAATAAATGACCTAGAGATGGCCACTATAGTGCTTGCTTTGAAGATTTGGAGACACTATCTCCATGGATAGAAGTGTGAGATCTATACCAATCATAAGATTGTAAAGTATATCTTTAGACTAACATACTTGAACCTTAGGCAAAGAAAATGGATGAAGTTGCTTAAGGATTATGTTTACGATATTCTTAGAAACATGAATATAGCAGCAGATGCTTTGAGCCGAAATTCTTTGGGAAACTTAGCCCACATAAGTTCATAGAGGGCATTTAGAAAAGGAGATCAAAATTTTGTATGATATGGGTATTCAATTTATATGGCTGATTTTAAAGTGCTTTTGGCTTACTTTCAAGTCAAATCACTCTTAATCAATCAAATTAAGGCTACTCAAGACAAAATCCCTTAAATGGAAAAGTTGAAGAACGATGTGGAAGCTGTGAAAGCTGTTGGATTTGCTATGATGGATGGGATATTGAGATGTGGCACTCAATTGTCAATTCCTGCTATTGATGACTTATAGGAATGGATTATGAGAAAAGCTCATTTTGCTCAATATAATTTATATCCTGGTGTGACGAAGATATACCATAATGTGAAGAGTTTTTATGGGTGGAGTGGCATGAAAAGAGATATAGCAGAGTTTATGGCTGGATGTTTGACCTGTTAACAAGTTAAGTTTAAACACTGAAAGCCTTTGGGATTGCTTCAACAATTGCAATGACCATAATGGAAATGGGAAAGTATTACCATAGTCTTTATGGTTAGATTGCTAAGAACTTCAAGTGGTTATGACTCTATATAGGTGAGTATAGATTGATTGACTAAATATGCTCACCTTTTACAAGTCAAGACCTTGCATTTAATTTCACAATATGCCAACTTGTATATTGATGAGATCATGAGATTTTATGGTATTCTAGTTTTTATCATTTTGGATAGAGTGACACAATTTACATTAAGGTTTTGGCAAAAGTTGCAAGAATCATTGGGTACTCAATTGGATTTTAGTGTGGCTTTTCATCCTTAAACATATGGTCAATCAGAGAGGACCATGCAAACTCTAAAAGACATGTTGAGAATATGCATTCTAGAATTTGGAGAGAATTAGGACAAGCATTTTCCATTGATTGAGTTTGCCTACAACAACAGTTACTTTTATGCCATCAAGATGGCATCCTATAAAGCATTATATGGAAGGAAGTGTAGATCTCTAATTTATTAGGAAAAAGTAGGTGAAATTTTCATTGAAGGACCTAATCTAATCCAATGCACTTCAAGGAAAATACCTCTTATTAAAGAAAGATTGAAAATGGCTTTCAGTCACTAAAAGAGTTATGTTGACCTAAAGAGGAGAGATCTTTAATTAGCTATTGGTGATCATATGTTCTTAAAGATTTCACCAATGAAGCGTGTTATGAGACTTGGCAAGAAAGATAAATTATCAACAAGGTTCATTGGCCTATTTGAGATTTTAGATTAAGTTAGAGAGTTTCTTACCGGTTGGCATTACCATCTGAATTAGATAATGTTCATTCAGTATTTCATATTTCCATGATTTGCAAGTATGTTTTAGATTTATCTCATGTATTGAAAGCCCAACCATTGGATTTAAGGCTAAAGAAGTTCATGTAGCCATTATTAATAAATTAGTTGGGCAGCTTCAGAATAAGGAAATTATAATGATGAAAGTGTTATGGAGAAATCAATCCATAGAAAAATGTACTTAGTAAAGTGAAGAAATTATTGTAAGCCAAGTATCCTCAATCATTTTTTTTTTATTTTTTCTTAAGTGAGTTTATTGAAATTCGAGGATGAATTCTTTGCAAGAAAGGGAGAATGTAATACCTAAGATTTTGATTGTGTATATATGCCTTGTATTTGTATAATTACATTAACTTTTACACTATGGATGGCATATGTATTCCTTTGATGAGTAGGCTCACACATTGATTGTTTTAGGCTGTTATTATTGATATTGAACCATAAATGCCATTTTTTTTATGGAATAGGACTCATAGAAATGGATTTTTAGTTGTATATTGTGTTGTAAAGTTTCCCTTGATGAGTGAGTATGAGTTTAGGGGATTAGAAGTGAGAATGGAGAATATTTTGGATGATTTCAAGGTTGAATGCTTGTTTATAAAGTGAATGTCAGTGCAAAAATGTTCTGTGTAAATAAGAAATTGTAGGAATTAGCATGAAGGCTAGTTCATCTTAGTGAACACTCATTCATCTGTAATGAACGGTCATTCATCATAGTAAATGCATGTTCAAAAGGCTTAAATGTGAACAGTAACAAATTTTGGAAATTAAGTTGAACACCTCTTCAAAGGTGATGAATGCTTATTGAAAAATGTTGAACACTCATTTAGCTTCCTGGAATGCACGTTTAAGGTCTGGATCTATAAAAAAGACAACTTTGCCTAATAACACAAAAAATTTGGATCTATCTTCATTTACCTCAGTCCCAGCTAGTCCCAAACCATACCAAAGCTCCATAAATGCTCACTTAAGGAAAAAATTGATTCATTACACTCAAGGATTCAAAGAATACTCAAGATCTAAGTGGATTTCTCCTTGATGCTTTAAAAGATTAAGAATTGGTTTGACGGAGACAATTTTAGGTAAGTGTCTAATCCTTCATTTTTCTTATGGGTTTTATTGATTAATTGTTGTGGCATCTTTATTAAGTAAGATAAAAACTTTTAATAGTAGTTATTGCAAGTAATTGATGTTAGATGAGAAATAAGGGAAATATAGAAATGATTCTTAAAGAATATGTGATATAAATGCATTTGAGATATAGGTATAGACTATTGTGTATGGAATTAGAAGATTAAACCTTTATATTAGAGTTTTATAAGCCCTAGATTGATTATAGTTTGGGTAGGCCAAGATTTTGAAGAATTCTAACTAAGGTATTGTGTTGAGCTTAGATTGGAGTACATTACTTATGTGGTCAGTTATGAAATATATTTATACATGTGAACCTCCTTGAATGAATGCCATTCTTTAGAGACTCATTGAGGACCACATTGATTAAAATGTTAATTCATTTTATTGAAATTCATTATTAATATTGCTATTACTATATAAGTCAATTGATAAATGATATTGAATAATTAAAACCCCTTAATTTGAATGATGGCTATTAGGCTAATTGTTTCTTGATATTGTGCTCACTAAGCTATAACATATCTAAACCATTCATGAAAGAATGCATATACTAATGGGGAATAAATCATTAGACCATATGCACTGATGACTCAACTGATAGAGTATAAATTTTATCAGTATCCTACCTAGAGAGGACCATATGCTCTAGGCATGTGCTCAGCCAAGTAAGCATTAAAAAGGGAGAAGTTACTACCTATTTGTTTGTTTGTTTGATCATTTGATATTGTTTTATTAATTTCATTATTTGATGCCAATTCTTTCTAGGCACATTACCATCTTTGTTATGACACCTTTTGATCATTTCTATTATTATTAACACTTAAATTTGCAAACCACATGATGTTACTTATTGGAAATCGTAGGTATGAATATATTTCATAATCTCATTGAGCTAAAGGCTCATTCCACTTTAATTATATTTTTTAGGTGCTAAAGCCAAAGAAGATAGAGTTATAGAGGATAGAGCTTCTTAATCCTTTCTCACAAGAAGCTAATTGTGATGTATAGTTTTAAACCTATAAATATGATATGCATTATTACCACACCTCAATCCAATATTGTGACAGTCATGGGGCATAGGTAGTTTTAAGACTACCAACCACTCGTAGAACCTAAAATAGATTATCTTAAGTCACTAATCATTATGTTAACCATTTATATAGTTAATCATATCATATCAATATTCCTCATTCATTATATAATCATATCAAATATTCAAATGGTTTCCAATGTTCACTATCATCCATAATGAACAATAGCAAAAATGATACATCAATAGTTAATCTAAATGAATCATTCTATTTAGTTCCAAGCTCTCAAGATATACTATAGAGCAACTATAAAATGAACATCTATAATTATAATAGTATGTAAATTTATATAAGTTCAAAGTCTATACATCATAAGTGGCTTCTTGGGAAGGAGGAATAAAGAAGCTCTATCTTCTACAAATCTATCCTCTTCAACTCTATCACCTGAAAACATAGTGAAAAGGGGTAAGCCTTCACTCAATGAGATACAAAATATGTCCATACTTATAGTTAGTGTTAAATATCATATATGATTCATAATTCAATGTCAATGGTAATGCAAAGAATAATAAGGATTACAACATGTTGTGCACAAAGGAAATCAAACCAAATAATTAAATTGATAGAACCTTAACGAACAAATAAACAAACATATCAAATAGGGCAGTAACTTCTCCCTTTTAATGCATGCTTGGCCGAGTATATGCCTAGAGTATATGGTCTTTTCTATGTAGGACACTGATAAAATTTTAGACTCTATCAGTTGAGTCACCAATGCATATTGTCTAATGCCTTATCCCCTAGTACTAAGCACATTTTATCACAAATAATTTGTCTAAGTCATAGCTTGGTGGGTTCAATATTAAGAATCAATTAGCTACAAGGCCACAAGGCCAGCCTGGTCTTTGTGAGTTGGTTAGAAATTACTTTTGGGATGTTTTTTCTCAATCTAATAGCAGCTTGGAGGGTGGTAATTTAGACTTTAATAGTTGGGTTTCTGAGGAAGATAATAAGCAATTGGCGGCACCATTTACCTTGGATGAATTTACAAGAGTAATCAAGCAAATGCATAGTGACAAAGCAGCTAGTCCTGATGGTCTAAGTCCTAGTTTTTTTCAAAATAACTAGCATCTTCTTGGCAAGGAGATGTATAAATCAGGTATGTCATGGCTCTCTATTGGTTCTTTTCCTTTAATGCTAAATAAGTATTTGATTGTTTTGATCCCTAAAAATGATTCTCCTACCAGTATGAGAGAGTTGAGACCTATCTCTCTATGTAATATTTTATACAAAATTGTAGCTAAAGTATTAGCCAATCGCTTGAAAAATATTCTTCCCTATCTCATCTCTGAAACTCAATTTGCTTTTGTACTGAGTAGGGCGATTACAGATAATATTATGTTGCAAAAGAGGTTTTGCATACTATGAAACAAAATAATAGGGGTCTAAAGGGTGAGGTTGCTTTGAAGCTTAACATTAGTAAAGTATATGATAAAGTGGATTGGAATTTTTTTGAGAATGTGATGTTACACATGGGTTTTAGTGAGCAATGGATTCGATGGATGTTGTTGCATGTTTCCACTGTGGAATATTTGATGTTAGTTAATGGGGAGGAGGTGAGTCCTATTGTTCCAAAGCGAGGTCTCCATCAAGGGGACTCTTTGTCACCTTACCTATTTATTTTGTGTGCTGAAGGGCTTTCTTCTATGATTCGAAAAGCTAAGAGTGAGGGTTTAGTTCATGGGTGTAGAGTTAGTAGGAGAGCGTTGAGTGTATCTCATCTTTTATTTCTAGATTATATCTATTTATTTTTCAGGGCATCATTAGCTAAGGTGAGAGTTATTCACAAAATTTTGAGGGATTATGAGAGTGTCTCAGGTCAGGCTATCTAATGCAGACAAGGAAAATATCAAGCAAAATAAAATTCAAAAGATAAGGAAAATATCAAGTAAAATTCAAAGGACCAAGAAATTTTAAATTGTGGTCTAATATTTACAATTTTAATATCCAAAGGGTATTTCTGTAATTTTCAGCATTGTTGGAATAGTAGTTAAAATTTATTTAGAGTCTTTATTTTATTTTAAGTTTAATTTAGGAGTTTTAGTGTATTTAGTATTTCCTACTTAGTATTAATTTGTTTTCCTAGTTGGAGAACTAGTATAGGATTCCTAATCCAAACATGCTTTGGATTAGTTTTAACTTTATAAATACTTAGGCTTATAACCGTTGTTATACAATTTTCAGATTCAATAAAATAAATCCTGCATTATTGCTAAGAATTGTGTGACTGAATTCAACCCTAGGTGTGACTCCTAGACCTTCTAAGTGTGACTCTTAGAAGTTTTTTTTCCCCTTTTCCTTTCTTTAATCCTTGTCCAGATCTGATTTTTATAAATCAACCCTGAATTTTCAATTTTAACCCTTTAAGTTTCTGAAAAATTCAAAGTAGAACAGATTATCTAAATTTGTCCTACATCACTATCAATTACATGAAGTTGGGTATTATGTTTAATTCGAACGTGCGAGTGGATAAGCAAAATGAGATCAAAAATATTTTGGGTGTAGTAAATGGGCTGGACACGGGTAGATATCTAGGACTTCCATCTTTGGTGGGTAGGTCTAAGCAATCTCTTTTCCGGTTTCTGAAAGATAAACTTTGGCATAGAATTCAAGGGTGGAACAATAAGCTTCTTTCCAAGGCAGGAAAAGAGGTTCTTATTAAATCTATTGCACAAGCTATACCTACTTATTCTACAAGTGTCTTCTTGTTGCCTGTGTCTGTTTGTGAGGAATTAGAACGAATGCTTAATTCTTTTTAGTGGAGTTCGAAGCATGAGGGGAAAAAGAAAGTCCATTGGTTTAGTTGGTATCGAATGTGTAAGAGGAAGGAAGAGGGAGGTCTTGGTTTTAGGGATTTTCAAGCTTTTAATCTTTCTCTTCTTGCTAAACAAGGGAAGCGTCTTTTAAGTAGTCCTGAGTCCTTAGTAGCTAAGGTATACAAAGCTAAATACTATCCAAGGGGGAGGTTTTTACAAGCTACTTTAGGATCTAATCCAAGTTACATTTGGAGAAGTATTTAGACTGTTAAAGATGTTGTCTCTTTAGGTAGTAGGTGGATGGTAGGGCATGAGAAGTCAATTAAGGTGTAGGGTGATCCATGGGTGAGGGAAAGTCTATTTTATCGAGTCTAAAGTGAGATGGTGAGTGGTTGTGCGAACATGAAAGTTGAAATTTTGATTATAGAGGAAGCAAGTGGCTAGGATATAGAGATGTTACATCGGTTGTTGTGCAAAGAAGATGTGAACAATATTCTTAATATGTATGTTCCAAGCTTTAGGAAAGATGACAAGCTTATTTGGAATTTTACAAAGAATGGGAATTACACTTCTAAGTCATGTTATAGAGTACTGAGGGGGTTATGTGAGAATAATGATACGAGAGGTGAGAGTAAGGGTTGGGGTAAATTATGGAGATTACAACTGACCTTAAAAATTTTATCTTTCCTTTGGAGAGTTTGTTAGAATATTCTTCCAACTAGATTGAAACTCATAAAAAGGGGTATGGAGGTTCCTTTGGAGTGTATTATGTGTGGATAAGGGGTGGAAAACATTTACCATATTTTTTATGAATGTGAATTTGCATAGAACTGCAGGTCTTGCTTTAATATTGCTCTGCTAACTATTGGAACTAAAGATTTTGAAGATTGGCTTCTCCATTTAATTAGTATTGACTCTAGGGATTTAGTGTGTAAAATGGCTTTGCTGTTTTGGAATATTTGGCTGCAAAGAAATGCTAAATTATAGGAGAATGATGCTAAGGATGCATGGACTACATCACAACTATGTCTTCAATTTTACAGGGATTGGTGAGCGGTGCATGAAGTTTCAAGGTCCAGGCAATGTGATTCTCTAGTGATGAAGTGGGAGACACCTATTAATGGGCAATACAAATGCAACACTGATGCAAGTGTTTGTTCTCACACAAATTTGGTTGGTCTTGGTATGATAATTAGGGATGATCATGGTCAATTTATTGCTTGTAAAATGATGCAAATTCCATTTCATGGATAGATACAGGAGGCTGAAGCCATCAGACTACTTGAAGCCATGAAATGAGTCTATAGCTTGGAATATCCCCAAATGCAATTTGAGATGGATGCAAAGTTTGAGGTTGATGTTT
The DNA here is from genome assembly GCA_947687605.1 of Reutealis trisperma. NCBI lineage: Eukaryota > Viridiplantae > Streptophyta > Magnoliopsida > Malpighiales > Euphorbiaceae > Reutealis > Reutealis trisperma. The sequence goes on from CANTUT010000673.1 coordinate 95,393, forward strand.
TTAAAGCAAGAAAAGTGGACAATTCAGACTTTGGCAATGTCTTAAGTGAGTGTTTTTCTTATCAACAAAATAGAGAGTATTCTATTAGTTTCACAAATAGGCGAGCAAATGTCCCAACTCTTGTTTTAGCTAAGGAAGCACATTCCAATGCTTGTCCCACAGTTTATTTTTCTATTCCTAGTTATATTCGTAAAAAAGGTTTTATTGGATGCTATTGGTTAATTAATAAAATGTCTCATTGAGTTTCAAAAAAAAAAGTAATATAATAAGGGTAAGGTTTATATGCAATTATCCATCTTTAGGTGGGTAGTCTCAAATTTTTATAAATATTTTTAATTATCATTAAAAAATAATAATTAGTTTCAAAACATATATTTATTAGTAAATTAAATCTAAATTAATAAATTGTATTCGCTCTTTGTAAAATGAGTAAGGAATTAGAGTAGTCATTTAACATGCCAAGTGGCTTTAAAAGACTTCTTAATTAAAAAAAAAAAATCTGAAGACTGTACAATTTGAGAGATAAATTCTAAATGAAAAGAAATTGGATTCTTTTTAAAATGCATCTTGTATGAATCAATTAATTATATGAAAAGAAAATAGGACAGCCGGAAGGGGAATAAGGCAAGGTAAGCCTTTCGTGCCATCAAAACAGCAAAAAAAAAAAAATAATAATAATAATAACAATAAGAATTACATTGATTGATGAATGAGAAATATAACTTGACAATAAATTAGAATTGATTGATTTGCTGAGGTGGTCTTTAAAGTCGAAAATTAACCAATTGATATTAATTTACGCACAGATGAATCCTTGAGGAACCTTCTTGCCACAGTAGTTGAGCAACAAGCTTAAGTCAACGGGAAGATTCAAGTTAATGCCTAAAAGACGAGCTTTGATGGTTGTGCAAAGACAAACAGCTGCTTCAAGATCAAGAAGATCATCCAGAAGGCTGCAACAAGGACTCTTTGGTGGCTTACCAATTGTAACACTCAATAAATCTTTCAAAACATCCACGCATACACCCAATTTTAGGGTGTCTCTGGGGCAATGAGCACTGCCATTACCATTACCATTGCCATTTCCGTTGCCATTGCTGTTGCCGTTGCTGTTGTTGTTGCTGTTGCTATTGCCATTGCCGTTACCATTGCTATTGCCATTACTTATTTCATTACCATTACCATTTGATGGGTAACAGGAAGACCTCACCAAAGTAAAGAAAAGGAGGTTGAGGGAGAAGAGAAGGGCAGCTCTTGAAGCCATGTCTCAATAGGCAGAGGTTTTCAAATTCTTGAATCGTTTGATTTGTTAGTTTCAAGAGATTGATGAAAATGATGGAAAGGTTTAAGGATTTTATGCAAGGAGATTAAGCACTACTTGTGAATAAAAAACCATATAATGTGATCCATGTAGAATCATTTGCATGGTTATATTATCGGACACAACCTGTCATTGCTGCGTGGAGATATGTAAAGATGATCTGTGTAGAATCTTTGAAATGTCTTCAATGTTAACTACGTGTGGGCAGATTCCAAAATTAACACATATTGTATATACATATATAAATATATTCTATAATTGTATTTTTTATGGTTACTTTATTTTTGTAATCTACTTTGTTTGAAAAAAAAATTCACGAAAAATAATAATTTTATTTATATTTTTTATAAATTAAACTATTTTTAAATTAATTTTATGAAAATATGACTTATTTTTTGCAAAACAACAATCTTATGAAAAAATAAAATAATTTTATAATTATAAAAAAAGGCTTTGTAATAAAAAATCATAATCTTTTTTTTTTTTTATAAATTAGACTATTTTTTTATAAAGTTTATAAATATATAAATTTAAAATATTACTTCAATCATTTTAGTATTTCTCATTTTTAATTAGTAAAATATAATAGCAGGTTAATTTAATTATAATATTTTAAATATTTTATTATATTTATTATTTATAATTATCTTATTGACCGTAAAAAATAAAATTTTGTACTTTATTTTAAAACAAAATAATATAAAAATTTACCTATATGATGCCTTTTATAAGAAAATTGTGATATTTTTTAAAAAGAGTAACATTTTTTTTACTTATAAAATTATTTTTTCTTGTAAAATTGTTATTTCGTATAAAATAAATCATATTACAAAATAAATTATATTTTTATAAAATTAGAAATTTTTCGCAATTAAGTAAAATTGCAAAAAAAATAGTTTAATTTACTAAAGAATATAAATAAAATTATGATTTTTAATAAAAAAAATAATTTGTGCATAAATTTTGTATAACTACCATAATAGGTAAAATAATTAATATTAATATTTTAAAATTCACATGCTAACAAATTAAAACTAGTGTCTGAATTGATAAAATTGGTCCATGTCAATTTTTATTTTTTGCAAACTCCTACAATCATTAATAATTAATTAATTATTATATTATTAATCAACTCACTCTAGGATTAATATGAAATTCCTTTGATATTCCCAATTTATTAACATAGAATATCATATTGTTACTATTTAACATGTACCTAAGATCTTCATGAAAAAATCTGTTATAATATATATATATTGATTAATAATATATATATATAAATATATATATATATATATATATATATATATATATATATATATATATATATATATATATATATATATATATATATATATATATATATATATATATATATATATATATATATTTCAAAGTGAAGGATATGGAATAAACTCCTATTGTTAGTGAGTTTTCAGATGTGTTCACTGAAGAATTATTGAGTTTACCATCAGAGAGGAAGGTTGAATTCATCATAGAAGTATTACCGAGAACCAATCTGATTTTCATACCATTGTATCGTATGGCACCATTTGAATTGAAAGAATTGAAGATGTGATTGCAAGATATGCTAGACAAGGGATTCATTCAGCCTAGTAGGTCGCCGTAGGGTACACCAGTGTTGTTTGTAGAGAAGAAAGATGGATCTATGCAATTATGCATTAATTATCGACAACTCAACAAAGTCACAATTCTGAATGAGTATCTACTTCCTCTAATTGATGATTTATTTCATCAGTTGCAAGGTGCAAGCCATTTCAAGGATATATTTGAGATCGGGCTACCATCTAATGAGGATTTAGAAGGAAGATGTGAGCAACACAGAAACTTTTTGAACCAAATATAGACACTATCAGTTCTTAGTTTTGCCTTTTTGGATTGATGAATGCATCGACTACTTTTACGACTTGATGAACTGGGTCTTTAAGCCATTCTTCAATAATTTTGTCATTGTGTTTATTAGGGATATTTTAATGTATTTGAAGAGCAAAGAAGAGCATGATGAGTACCTTCACATTGTATTGTAGATGTTGACAGAACATCAGTTATATTCTAAGCTATCCAAATGTGAGTTTTGACTTAATAGTGTGTGCTTTGTGGAACATGTTGTCAATAAGGAAGGATTATTGGTGGACCAAATGAAGGTTGAAGTGATTCTCAATTGGCCTCAACCCACTAATGTGATGGAAGTTAGGAGTTTCTTAGGCTTAGCAAGCTACTATTGGAGGTTTGTACAAGATTTCTTCAAGATAACTACTCCTTTGACCAAGCTTACTTAGAAGAAGGTGAAGTATCAATGGTCTAATGACTACAAAGAGAGCTCTCAAAAGCTCAAGACTTGTCCTATTATTGCTCTAGCATTAGCTCTACCATCAAGTGAAGGTGGATATACAATTATTTTGATGCATTAAAAGTGGGGTTTGGATGTGTCTTGATGTAACACGGGAAGGTATTTGCTTATGCCTCTAGATAGTTAAGAAGGCATGAACTGAATTACCCAACAAATGACTTAGAGATGGCCACCATAGTGCTTGCTTTGAAGATTTGGAGACACTATCTCCATGGATAAAAGTGTGAGATCTATACCGATCATAAGATTGTAAAGTATATCTTTAGATTGAAATACTTGAACCTTAGGCAAAGAAGATGGATGAAGTTGCCTAAGGATTATATTTGTGATATTCTAAGAAACATGAATATAGTAGCAAATGCTCTGAGCCAGAATTCTTTGGGAAGCTTAGCCCACATAAGTTCATAGAGGGCATTTAGCAAAGGAGATGAAAATTTTGTATGATATGGATATTCAATTTATATGGTCAATTCTAACATGCTTTTGGCTCACTTTCAAATCAAATCACTCTTGATCAGTCAAATTAAGGCTACTCAAGACAAAATCCCTTAAATGGAAAAGTTGAAGAACGATGTGGAACCTATGAAAGCTCTTGGATTTGCTATGATCGATGGGATATTGAGATGTGACACTCGATTGTGTATTCCTGTTGTTGATGACTTACAAGAATGGATTATGAGAAAAACTCGTTTTGCTCAATATAATTTATATCTAGGTGTGACGAAGATATATCATAATGTGAAGAGTTCTTATTGGTGTAGTGGCATAAAAAGAGATATAGCAGAGTTTATGGCTAGATGTTTGACTTGTCAACAAGTTAACCTTAAACACTGAAAGCCTTTGGGATTGCTTCAATAATTGCCATGACCAGAATGGAAATGGGAAAGGATTACCATGGTCTTTATGGTTGGATTGCTAAGAACTTCAAGTGGTTATGACTTTATACAGGTGAGTATAGATTGATTGACTAAATATGGTCACCTTTTACCAGTCAAGACCTTATATTTAATTTCACAATATGCCAACTTGTATATTGATGAGATCATGAGATTTTATGGTATTCTAGTTTTTATCATTTTGGATAGAGTGACACAATTCACATTAAGGTTTTGGCAAAAGTTGTAAGAATCATTGGGTACTCAATTAGATTTTAGTATGGCTTTTCATCCTTAAACATATGGTCAACCAGAGAGGACTATCCAAACTCTAAAAGACATGTTGAGAATGTGCATTCTAGACTTTGGAGAATATTAGGACAAACATTTTCCATTGATTGAGTTTGCCTACAACAACAGTTACTATTATGCCATCAAGATGACATCCTATAAAGCATTGTATGGAAGGAAGTGTAGTTCTCTAATTTATTAGGAAGAAGTAAGTGAAAAGTTCATTGAAGGACCCAATCTAATCCAATACACTTCAAAGAAAATACCTCTTATTAAAGAAGGATTGAAAATGGCTTTCAGTCACCAAAAGAGTTATGCTGACCCAAAAAGGAAAGATCTTCAATTAGCTATTGGTAATCACATATTCTTAAAGATTTCACTAATGAAGCGTGTTATGAGATTTGGCAAGAAAGATAAATTATCAACAAGGTTCATTGGCCTATTTGAGATTTTGGATTGAGTTAGAGAGTTTCTTATCGGCTGGCATTACCATCTGAATTAGATAATGTTCATTCAGTATTTCATATTTCCATGATTTGCAAGTATGTTTTAGATTTATCTTATGTATTGAAAGCTCAACCATTGGATTTAAGGCTAAAGAAGTTCATGTAGCCATTATTGATAAATTGGTTAGGAAGCTTCAGAATAAGGAAATTATAATGATGAAAGTGTTGTAGAGAAATCAATCCATAGAAAAATGTACTTAGTAAAGTGAAGAAATTATTGCAAGCCAAGTATCCTCAATTGTTTTTTTTTTCTTAAGTGAGTTTACTGAAATTCGAGGATGAATTCTTTTCAAGAAGAGGAGAATGTAATACCTAAGATTTTGATTGTGTATATATGCCTTGTATTTGTATAATTGCGTTAACTTTTACATTATGAATAGCATATGTATTCCTTTGATGAGTAGGTTCACACATTGATTGTTTTAAGTTGTTAATATTGATATTGATTGTTTTAAGTTGTTAATATTGATATTGAACCATAAATGCTTGTTTTTTATGGAATAGGACTCATGGAAATGGATTTTTGGTTGTATATTGTGTTTTAAGGTTTCCCTTGATTAGTGAGTATGAGTTTAGGGGATTTGAAGTGAGAATGGAGAACATTTTGGATGATTTCAAGGTTGAATGCTTGTTTATGAAGTGAATGTTAATGCGAAAATGTTTTGTGTAAATAAGAAATTGTAAGAATTAGCGTGAAGGCTTGTTCATCTTAGTGAACACTTGTTCATCTGTAATGAACGGTCGTTCATCATAGTAAATGCATGTTTAAAAGGCTTTTATATGAGTAGTAACAAATTTTGGAAATTAAGCTTAACACCTCTTCAAAGGTGATGAACGCTTATTGAAAAAGGTTTAACACTCGTTTAGCTTCCTGGAATGCATGTTCAAGGTCTGGATATATAAAAAAGACAACTCTGCCTAATAACACAAAAATTTGGATCTATCTTCATTTACCTCTATCCTAGCTACTTACAAACCATACCAAAGCTCCTTAAATGCTCACTTAAGGAAAAAATTGATTCATTACACTCAAAGATTCAAAGAATACTCAAGATCTAAGTGAATTTCTCCTTCATTCTTCAAAAGATTAAGCATTGGTTTAAAGGAGACAATTTCAAGTAAGTGTCTAATCCTTCATTTTTCTTATGGGTTTTATTGATAAATTGTTGTGGCATCTTTATTAAGTAAGATAAAAACATTTAATAGTAGTTATTATTAGTAATTGATGTTAGATGAGAACAAGGGAAATATGGAAATGATTCTTAAAGAATATGTGATATAAATGCATTTAAGATATAGGTATAGACTATTGTGTATGGAATTAAAAGATTAAACCTTTATATTAGAGTTTTATAAGCCCTAGATTGATTATAGTTTGGGTAGGCCAAGATTTTGAAGAATTTCAACTAAGGTATAGTGTTGAGCTTAGATTGGAGTACATTACTTTTATGGTGAGTTATGAAATATATTTGTACATGTGAACCTCCTCGAATGAATGCCATTCTTTAGAGACTCATTGAGCACCACATTGATTAAAATGTTAATTCCTTCTGTTGAAATTCATTATTAATATTGCTATTACTATTATGAGTCAATTGATAAATGATATTGAATAATTAAAACCCCTTGATTTGAATGATGGCTATTAGGCTAATTGTTTCTTGATATTGTGCTCACTGAGCTATAACATATCTAAACCATTTATGATAGAATGCATATACTAATGGGGAATAAATCATTAGACCATATGCACTAGTGACTCAACTGATAGAGTCTAAATTTTATCAGTATCCTACCTAGAGAGGAGCATATGCTATAGGCATGTGCTCGGCCAAGTAAGCGTTAAAAAGGAAGAAGTTACTACCTATTTGTTTGTTTGTTTGATCATTTGATACTATTTTATTAATTTGATTATTTGATGCCAACTCTTTCTAGGTACATTACCATCTTTATTATGACACCTTTTGATCATTTCTATTATTATTAACACTTAAATTTGCGAACTACATGATGTTACCTATTGGAAATCGTAGGTATGAATATATTTCATAATCTCATTAAGCTAAAGGCTAATTCCTCTTCAATTATATTTTTTAGGTGCTAAAGCCAAAGAAGATAGAGTTATAGAAGATAGAGCTTCTTAATCCTTTCTCGCAAGAAGCTAATTATGATGTATAGTTTTAAACCTATAAATATGATATGCATTATTACCACACCTCACTCTAATAGTGTGATGGTCATGGGGCATAGATAGTTTTAAGACTACTAACCACCCGTAGAACCTAAAATACATTATCTTAAGTCAATAATCATTATGCTAACCATTTATATAGTTAATCATATCATATCAATATTCCTCATTCATTATATAATCATATCAAATATTCAAATGGTTTCCAATGTTCACTGTCATTCATAATGAACAATAGCAAAAATGATACATCAATAGTCAATCCAAAAGAATCATTCTATTTAGTTCCAAGCTCTCAAGATATACTATAGAGCAACTACAGAATGAACATCTATAATTATAATAGTATGTAAATTTATATAAGTTCAAAGTTTATACATCACAAGTGGCTTCTTAGGAAGGAGGAATAAAGAAGCTTTGTCTTCTACAAATCTATCCTCTTCAACTCTATCACTTGAAAACATAGTGAAAAAGGGTAAGCCTTCACTCAATGAGATACAAATATGTCCATACTTACAATTAGTATTGAATATCATATATGATTCACAATTCAATGTCAATGGTAATGCAAAGAATAATAAGGATTGCAACATGTTGTGCACAAAGGAAATCGAACCAAATAATCAAATTGATAGAACCTTAACAAACAAATAAACAAACATATTGAATAGGGCAGTAACTTTTCCCTTTTAATACATGCTTGGCTGAATATATACCTAAAGTATATGGTCTTCTCTATATAGGACACTGATAAAATTTTAGACTCTATCAGTTGAGTCACCAATGCATATTGTCTATTGCCTTTTAATTTGTCTAGGTCATAGCCTAGTGGGTTCAATATTAAGAATCAATTAGCCACAAGGCCATCATTTATATCAAGGGGTTTCAATAATCCATATCAATTTATGATAATAACATTAATAACAGTAAAATTTTAGGAAGGCAATAACAATTGAATTCATTAGGGTTCTATACAAATTTGAAGAATGACATATATTAAAAGAGGTTTACAAGCATAAACATATTTCACAACTCACCTCAATTGCAAAATATACCAATCCAAGATTAAACACTCTATCTTGGTTAGAATTCCTTAATAACTAGGCCTACACAAGAATGACCAATCAAATAATCAATCTAAGGTTGACAAAATCTAGTCCAAAGGTTAACTCTTCCAATTCTATACAAAATGGTCTATACTCATATCTTAGTAGCATTACACCACATATTCCTTAAAAGATAACCTATGTTCCTGAAATTCAATTTATAGGTTTTCCATTCCTTTCTATCTATCAATAAATACTAACATTAAATACTATTAAATGTTTCTATCTAACTGTGAACCCTTAAATTTGCACTCTTAGAATCTTACTGCAGCTTAACACTTGCTAACATTGGTTTGCTATGCAGAGTCAATATAATGGTCCTGCTAGCCGATTAGCGAGCAGTAGTCAAAGGGGCAACACCCCATTGAAAAAATTAATTTCCTCAAAATTGCATCTTTAAACAACCAGCACTTAATTATGAATCCATAAAATCAAACTAGGCCTAAATCAGATCAAGAATGGATGAGAATGGTCTGAAAAATGAGGTGAGGCAACCTGCGAGCTAGCAGCAGTAACCACAGCCAATACTACGGTTGTCATAGACTTCCCTACGATAGCCTATTTGCTGCCACAGTGGGCCCTGCAATTGCCACAGGCCCTAATCAGTTGTCGCAGTGCATTTTTTCCTGACCTATATTGAGAATTCACTATTTTGAGGCTTCCAGACTCCCATTATAAATACCTTGCACCTCCTAACAACTTCCACACACAATTGCATACTTCTATAAGCTTTATAAACCTTATTTCTAAGCCTCTCAATCATCAAAACCCTTTTTCTAAATCTCCTAATCTTTAAAACCCCATTCCAAAACCTCTTCCATCATATAAAACTATATTCACAAGCCTCTTAATCATTCAAACCCTATCTCTAAGCCTCCTTTTCAAGAAAAGGTGCAATTCAATTTCTTTCTTTCAAAGGAAATTTATGTTATTCAAGTAAAGGTGATTCAAGTTCTTCCTTCAAAAAAAGTTTGCACTATTCAAGAGTCCTTCTTCCAAAAAGAGTGCTCGTGCTATCCGTAAGCTAAGGTGGAACTTAGATCTGGTGGCAAGCTCACTCCCTATATTCCTTGTCGCTGAAAGCCAAAGATAAAAGTTCTTTCCTTTTCCTTTTTCAATTTCAATTTTAAGATGTATATCTGAAAAAATCTAATTTTTTTTAATTAAAATATAACCTATTTAACAAATCCTTAAGCCCTTAAAATCAATCAAAACGTAGTAATAAAGGTAATGACTTAAAAACCCCTCCTTCACAAGAAGGGAGAACTGCATAGGATTTGATTCTTATTCAAATGGATACACAGGCATGTCATCTCTAGGGCATCAACTCTGTTAAAACTAACAAGTTCTTCTCTCTATCACCTTATTTATGTAGTTTAGGGTCAAATTGCTTTTCTTAAAAGAAAGTTGAAACTTTAGTTCTTTTACAAATGTTTTATTACTTTTTTCTTACCTTAGTTGTTTAGATTATATTTGGGGAATATATGCTTTTCTTAGAACTCATAAGGGCTAGAGAAAAGATCCCCTGATTTTGATATTTTAACTTGTAATAGTTTTAAGTAGTTTTCCTTTATTTTTCGCATTTTGTAATTGTCATAATCTCATATTTGCCATGCATTATACAAATAATATTATTTCATGTATCATATTATATTTGTTCATGCATACATAAAAACTTCTTTTTACAAAAGCTATTTTGTATTTAAGCCAAGCTAATTTTTTGTATTGTTTTAACCAAAACCTAGTCTCCAAGCTCTATTTGGTCATTTGAGAACTAGTGCTTTTTCTTGGGATAAATGGTATAATTTTGGAGTCAATCAAATTAGGTTTTTCCTTTAATTTTTCCAACTAAAATAAACAAAATTAAAGTGGTGACTCCTTTTGCAAATTACAATTTACAAAATACAATTTTTTAAACTCATAGACATTCCAATCATGATGTTTCTCCAAAAGAGCATTTTTTTAATCCCTTTAGTGGATTGGACCAGTGCTCGTTTGAGACCTCACACTAACTTAAGATTGATGCTACAACACTCTATTAGCAAAGCCTGGATTAGACACTTACCTCAAACATCTCCCTCAAAACTTAAATTCAAATCTTCAAGAGTAATTAAAGAAATCCACCTTAGATCTTGTGTATCCTTTGTTATCATGAGTTAAGGTGATGAATCTTCACCTTGGAGGAATATTATTGGAGTTTGGTAGGGTTTGGTGGCAGATGAGACTGATATAAATAAAGAGAGATTAAATTTATTGTTTTGGCCTTGTTTTTATAAGTCCTGACTTGTTATGGGCTTAAGAGTAATAGGCATGACAGTTAAAATAAATTTCATGCAAAAGCAAAAATTACAGTTGTGAATAATTTGTCACTGGGTGAACAAATCTATTACGGGGTAAAAGATCTATAACAAGGGTGAACAAATCTATGGCAGGGGTGAACAAATCAATAAATCTATCATAGGAGTGAACAAATATGTCACAAGGCTGAACAACTTGGTCAAGAGGATGACTATTTGAATTTGGCCCAGATCTCATCTTTGCTCATTCTAACTTCTAAACTTACTATAGCCCTCAAACTATCACATACTAGTGTAAATCCATTCCACAAACTTCGTTCATCCACAATCATTACATTCATAATTCAATATCAATAATGGCAACTTTAAACAATCAATATATGGATTAAAATATATATAAGAGCATCCACAACACCTAATGTACACTAAACTCAATCATCTATAGGCATTTTACATATACATAAATCAAAGTCTTGGGTGTTGCATTCTTTCCTCCTAAGAAAAATTCATCTTAGAATTTTTAACAACTCACTTAAGAAAGAAACAACTACAGATATTTAGCTTGTGCACTATTTTTACTTTCTTAAGTCCATTCTTCTAAGGATTTGTTTTTCCTTATCACTTTCACCATTAGAATCTCCTTATTCTAAAGCTTCATAACCATCATGAGTCTCTTCATATGTCAAGATTATCTTATATCTAATGGTTGAGTTTGTAGTACATATGATGGATCCAAAATAGATTTATGGAGCATGGAAATGTGAAATACTATATGGACACTATCAAATCTATGAGGTAATGCCAATCGATATGAAACCTCTCTAACTCGATCTAAAATTTCAATTAGGCCAATAAACCCTTGTGACAACTTACCCTTCTTGCCTAACATCATAACACCCTTTATTGGTGAAATATTTAAGAATAGATGATCGCCAATAGTGAACTAAAGATATCTCCTTTTTGGATTGGTGTAGCTCTTTTGGTGACTAAAAGCTATCTTTAATCTTTCCTTTATGAAAGGTATCTTCCTTGACGTGTCTTGAATCAATGCAGGTCATTCAATATATTTCTCACCTATTTTATCCCAACAAATTGATGACCTACACTTCTTTCCATATAATGCTTCATAAAGGGCCATTTTAACAATGCTATGGTAACTATTATTGCAAGCGAATTCAATCAAAGGTAAATGCTTGTCCTAATTTCCTCCAAAGTCTAGAATGCACATTCTCAACATGTCTTTTAGAGTTTGGATAGGCCTTTCCAATTAGCCATCTATTTGTGGATGGAAAGCTGTACTGAAATCCAATTGAGACCTCAAAGATTTTTGTAACTTTTGCTAAAATCTTAATATGAATTGTGTCCTTCTATCTGAAATGATAGAAACCAGAAAGTATGAATCCTTACAATCTCATCAATATATATTGAGCCAAATATATGGTCTTTACTAAAAAAAAATGAGTAGAATTGGTTAATCGATCCACAATTCCACAATTACCCAAATGGAGTTATAATTACTTGAAGTCCTCAGCAATCCAATTATAAAATCCATGGTGATTCTTTCCTATTTTCATTCCAACAATGGTAGCTCTTATGACAATACTAAAGGCTTTTGGTGTTCAAACTTTACTTGCTAACATGTTAAGCATCTAACCATAAGTTATCCTATCTCTTTTCATGCCACTCCACTAATAAGAACCTTTCACATTATGTACATCTTCATCACACCCTGATGCACATTGTACTTAGCAAAATTATCTTCCCTCGTTATTTTTTCCCATATGCCATTAACTATAGGAGCACACAATTGAGTACCACATCTTAATATCTCATCTAAAATAGTAGAACTAGGAGTTTACCTTCTTTCACAACTTTTCTCAACTTTTCCATTTGAGGGGCTTTATCTTAAGCAACTTTAATCTGATTGATCAAAAGTGGCTTAACATGAAAATGAGCCAAAAGCACTCTAGAATTAATCATCTCAAATTGAGCACCTATATCATACAAACTCTTCATCTCTCCTATTAAATGCCTTCTATGAACTTATATGTGGGCTAAGCTCCCCAATGATTTCTAGCTCAAAGAATCTTGCACCAATTTGCCTTACCTCGAATGATACAAAATATCACAACCATAATCCTTAAGCAACTTGATAGGTGCATATTTGATTAGATTTTATCTCTTGTTCTTACTTTATTTTATCCCTAAATTGAGTTTAATTTGTTTGTTAAGTGTTTTTTCATAACATTTTGAGTGTTTTAACTGATTTGGAAGCTATGGGTTAATTTGTCTAGAAATTGTAAAGCTAATGAACGAATTCGACAAATTTTAGGCAAGGACTTAAAGACATAGCAGGCAACATGCCTAGGAGCATGGGCATGTTGAACCATTCTGCCCATGTACATAGGTGTATTGCAGCCTATATTGAAGAGCTAATTTTCATAAAGAGATAGACACCTACACGCCCAGGTACATTAGGCATGTACCAAATCATGTAAACGAAAAATTACACCTTTAAAAGATTATTCAAAGAGAAATTCAGAGGGAGTCTTATCTTTTCATAGACTTTTACTTCGGGAGAACTTTTTGAGAAGAAAGGAAGAGATCACAGCTAAAATCAAGCAGGAAGAACAAGATTTGAGTGGATTTGAAGTGCCTAATTCAAGAGTGAAGAGAAGATTTTTAAGAACTTTTCTATAGAATATTTGATTTACCACTCTCTTCTTTCTTGTTCATTATTCTTCCAATTTACCATGAACTAAACTCTTTTTATCTAGATGGGATGAACCCTAGTTTTGATTGTATGGATTGAATGATTAGATTTTTAATTAAATCATCCCTGGGTTAAGTTATATTCATGATTTATATTGATAAATTTTGATTAACAATTGCTAACTTGTTGATTTGATATCTGATCTCTTATTAAGGAGTAGGAATACCCTTGATTTGATTTTATTTGATCTGATCACTCATGAATATTGAGGATTACTTAGAACTCTAGAGATAGGTTTATAAAATCCTTTGGCTTTAATTCTTGGATCTTAATGCTTTGCCTAACCTATTGAATAAGAAGATATTCTATTTAATTTGTTTAGGGAAAAGAGATTAATTCACTTGAAAAAGGTTTAATTCTACTTTTTAGGATTACCAACTTGATTCATTGTTTGATTTGATTGATTCCGCATTTCATGAAATACATTTGGAGCTAGGGGGAATTTCTATCTAGATAATATATTCATTGATTCTTTTTCCAATTGATTTTGTTAATTTACTGCACTTAGTTAATTTAGTTTAATTTTTAATTTATTTTAATTTTAGTTTTCTTAGAATTTGATTCACTAGACAATAATTGACATTTGAGCTAATACTTATATAGTTTTTCTATAAGATTGACCTCTTTTGTACTATACCACCTGAACAATAGTTACATTTGCCTGTAACTAGGGTACGATAGACTTAGAGTTTATTTTTAACCTAGTGGAAGTATAGAAAGCTGACATCACAACTCCATTAATCTCCTTTGCTTAAGATTCAAATCCTTTTACTAAAATATGTACTTCAAGCTCTTATGATCAATATAAATCCCACACTTCTCACCATAGAGATAATATCTCCAAATATTCAAAACAAACACTATGGCGACCATCTATAAATCATGAGTTGGGTAATTCAATTTATGTCTTCTCAATTGTCTAGAGGGATAAGTTATCACCTTTCTATGTTGCATTAAGACATAATTAAGTCCCACTCTTGATACATAATAGTAAACTGCATATCCTACTTTACTTGATGGTAAAGCTAATACCATTGTAGTAGTAAGACAAGTCTTGAGCTTTTTAAAGCTCTCTTCACAATCATTAGACCAATTGACATTTCACTTGCTTTTTAGTAAGCTTGGTCAAAAGAGTTGCTGTCTTTGAGAAACCTTATACAACTTTCCATAATAACCCATTAAGCCTAAGAAACTCCTAACTTTTATTATTTTAGTGGGTCTCGCTAGTTGAGAATCACTTCCACCTTCTCTAAGAATCTATAACACAATTTGAAGGTGTTCTTTTTGCTCTTTTTGGCTTTAAATACACTAAGATATTATCAATAAGCATATTGACAAACTTGTCCAAGTAAGGGTAGAAAACCCTATTTTTCAAGGCCATAAAAGTAGCTAGTGCATTCAACAGCCTAAAAGGCAACACTAAGAACTCATAGTGTCTATATCTAGTTTGAAATGATATCTTGCTCACATCTTCCTTTTGAATTCTCAACTGATGGTAGCTCAACCTCAAGTCTATCTTTGAGAAGTGGCTCACACCTTGCAATTAATAAATTAAGTCATCAATTTGAGGAAGAGCAGATACTTATTATGAATTATATCTTTGTTAAGTTGTGTAAAATTGATGCATAATCACATAGACCCATCCTTCTTTATAATGAACAACACCGATATAGGCCATCATGAACTACTAGGTCATATGAAGACCTTATCTTACATGTCTTGCAATTGCATCTTCAATTCCTTCAATTTAGCTGGTGCTATAAGATATGGTGGTCTGGTGCTATAAGATAGGTGGTATAGAAATTGGATTAGTCTCCATTAACACCTCAATACCAAATTCAATCTCCTTCTCTAGAGGTAAACCTGGTAACTCTTTAGGGAACACATCTGAAAACTCACTAACAATAGGAATTTATTCCAAACCTTTCACTTCCACCTTAAGATCTCTACCATATGCCAAATACCCTTGGCATCTCTTTCTTAGAAGTCTCCTCACCCTAATGGCTAAAATCAAATTATAAAGAGCTCCAGTTCTCTCTTCTCATTACACAAACTCCTCACCTAAAAGTGGTCTAAACATGAGCTTCTTATTAAAACAAGCAATAGTGACATAACTTTTAGCTAACCAATCCATCTCTGAAATCACATCAGATTCTAACACAAGGAATTCTATCAAATCTACTTGTAACTTCCTGCCATCTATATTCATCATGCAAGAAGGAAATACATTATGCACTTCAGTCTCTTCCTTTAAAGGTGTAGAAATAATCAAAGGACAAGCAATTCACACATTATAGAGAGTTTCTTAACAAAATATAAGGAAACAAAGGAGTGGGTCACCTAAGAAACAAATAATACTCTTACATTAACACTTTGGATAGGAAGTGTACTTGTAACCACTGCGTTGGAGGCCTGTGCCTTATGTTGTGCTGGAGTAAATACTCTCCCTCTACCTTGACCCATATGAGCCTATCCTAAAGCTTGCACTATAGCTTGTCTTGAACTCCTACCATCTTCAACACCTTTACCACCAAATCCTCTACCTCCTGGCACCCCACTGTTACCATCCCTCTCCATTTAAATTATGGATTGATAAGTATGAGGTCCAAATGCAAATCTCTAAAAATAATCCTTAACATAATGCCCTAGTTATCCATAACCAAAATAAGCACTGTCTCTCTATGGCATTGTAGCTTATGTAGCCTTCTACACATAGGGCATGGAATTAAAGCCCTAGATAGAGTAGAATTAGCTGCATTGTAGCTCTCTTAATGAGTTGATCTAGAAGGGTTCTATCTAGGCTAAGATCTTCCTTGCTGACTTCTCAAATTACTCAATGTCTGTTGAGTAACATCCATACTCTTCATCCTATTATCCTCTTACTTTGTCTTGATAAGATCTCAAGTCTATCTTTCTTCTTTTATTCCTCTACTGGCTTGACTTCTATTTCATGATTCACAATCATTCTCGCATTTTTCACTACTTCAGAATATGAATTGAACTTATGAGCAGTTGGTACTATAAACAATAATGGTATCAAATCCTTCCTAAACCTTTGAATATAAATACCTTATATGGTACCAATGAAAGAGCAAACTTGCTCAATCTTTAAAATTTCTTATCACATCCTAACATTGACATTTTGTGAGTTTGCACCAATCTCTCAAACTCCACAACTCTGGTTCCCTTACATTATTTGGCAAAAAATCATTGACAGCTAATTTCTTAAATCTTTCCTAATTGATCTCTTAATTTCTTTCAAGCATCCCACAAATGTCTCTTATATCATTCCTTCACATCCCTTACTATGAGATACCTGACAAATTCAATTTCCCTCTTATCTAGAACACATAATCTAAATCTTGTCTTCTATTTCTTTTCTTTAATAAAGTCTGTAGGCTCTACCTTACTCCTTTACTCTAGAGGCTTTAACTTTAGAAAATTCTCATTGGAAACCTCTTGTATTTAAGATGCAAATTGCAGAGGTACAACTTATGGTTGAGGAGGAGCCACTAAAGGAAAAACAGGGGCACTATAAGGGTTAGATTGTTGCCTCTATTAAATGACCAACTCAATTAACATCTCATAGTTCCACTATAATTGGTCCAATCTTTGTGCCACTGCTACTATATCAACCAAAATTACAAAGGGAGAGGAACTGCATTATCTTCTGCTATTCTAACTGACCTATCAACTTTATCTTGTATAATCCTTCTAAGGATGCCTCCTCCATGACCTCACTCCCCATCCTCTGCCTCAATCCTATCTTGGAGGCATCTTGATATTGATAAGAGGAAACATAAGAGATTTAAACTCATAACACAATGCTATTCATATATCTAACTTAATAAAGACATAACAATGACATAATGAGATCCTATGCTCCATAGTTTTCCTAATCATGTTATCCTTACACTATAGCATATATAATTCAATATGTAACATTAAACCTAAACTCCAATGCCACTTTGTCATACCCCAACTTTAGTGGTATGACAATCCTAGAGCATGGGTAGGTTAAAGACCACCAAACACCTATAAAACCCAAAATACTATATCTTAAGCCAACAATCATCATGCTAATCATTCATATAATTAATCATATTATATCAATCATATTAATATTCCTCATTCATTATAATAATCATATCAAATATTCAAATGGTTTTCAATGTTCACTATAGATCAAAGATCAAATATCATACTATCATCCATAATGACAAATAGCAAAAATAATACATCAATAGTCATTTCAAAAGAATCATTATATCTAGTTCCAAGCTCTCAATATATACTACAAAGCAACTATAGAATAAACATCCATAATTATAACAACATGTATATTAATATAAGTTCGAAATCTATACATCACAAATGGCTTATTCGGAAAATGGAATAAGGAAGCTCTATCTTCTACAAATCTATCCTCCTCAACTCTAGCACCAAAAAAACATAGCTAAGAGGATGAGCCTTTAACTAAGTGAGATATGAAATATGTCCATACTTATGGTTAGTATTAAATATCATATGTGATTCACAATTCAATGTCAATGGAAATGCATAAAAGGAAATGGTACCAAGCTATCAAATTTATAAAAACTTAACAAACGAATAGATAACCATATCAAATAGGGCTAACTTCTCACTTTTAATGCATACTTAGCTAAGCATATGCCTATAGATATGGTCCTCTCTGAGTAGGATGCTGATAAAATTTTAGACTCTGTCAGTTAAGTCACCAATGCATATAGTCCAATGGCTTATCCCTCATTAGTAAGGGCATTCTATCAAAAATAGTTTATCTAGGTTATATCAAGGGTTTTAAATATTCCATATCAATTTAATAAATAAGCTCATTATGATAATAACTAAAACAACCCACACCCACCCTAGGAATTTTCGTGATAAATTGCTTGATTTTAGAACTAATTAAGGTTAAGTGTGTGCTTATGTGAAAATCTGTCATCTAAGTGATTGATGAGTATGTGGCATATTAAATTTAATTTTAATATGCATAATATGTGTTACTAAGTGAAATAAATGATTTACATGAAGTGCATTTGCATAAAAGAATTTATTTTAAATAAAATGAATTTCCATGCATAACACAATTTTTAAGCATAAAAATAATTTTATGGGTATTTTTAAAATATTTTAAATAAATATTTTTGGAGGGAAATGTTTCAGAATTAATAAGAAAAATATTATTTTTATTTTAAATCCATTCAGCCAAAATTTTTAAAGAAAAAAGCCCAAATACCCAAAAGCCCCCACTACACAAAAATGCTCCTAACCTATTTCATTAAGGGTTAAAAGTGGAAATTCCACTCCAACCCTAATATACATTCTAATTTTCGGCCAAACAAGGGTTTCCAGCAGCCATTCTCTTATTCTTTATGTATTTTAGCAGAAAAAACCTCTTAAAATATTTCTCTCTACCGAAATATTGAAAACACATTCCCGTTTCGCGATTTCGTGACCATAATTGTAAGTTTTTTATTCTCTTTCCGATTTCTAAACTAATTTC